>JAAGNO010029283.1:22010-33381 GCA_033439905.1 Ceryle rudis
AGGTTGGCCGGGGCTCTGAGCACCCTGCTCTGGTTGCAGATGGCCCTGCTCCCTGCAGGGGGGTTGCACTGGATGACCTCTCAAGGTCCCTCCCAACCCAAACCAGTCTGGGATTCTATGATCTGACCATTTCTAGGAAGAAAAATCCAACAAACCCCTAAAATCTTGAATCCCTTAAACCCAGGAAGTTTCAACCTCCTTTTGCACAGCACCTAAAAGGCCACCCAAAAGCTCTTGCCGTGGGCAATATTCTGCAGAAGAGCAGACTTGTTCTGCAGTTTGGAAAACAAAACCTTAAAAATCAACCCGCAGCTGTAACCCCTTTGCATGACTGTGTTACACCTCCTGCCCACGGCAAAGCCAGCCAGGCGGCATCAATGCTACTGCAAAACCCACAGTGGGGGAAAAAAATCCTCCCCAAGTCTCCACTCTATTAAGTGGTCTCAGTTCCTGGAGGTTAAGCAGGGACCACAATCACACCAAAGCCTGGAAGAGCAGCCAGAGGCACTGAAGAGCTTCCCAGGCCTCGCTACATTCTGCTTTGCACAGCCTTTAGAGTTCCCCACAGGGATCTCTCTTCTAGGCTTGCCTAGGCTCCAGAAAGATGTTAAACATTCCTCCACATAAACCTACCAGCATTAAAGCATCCAGAGAGAAATTCACTTTCTCTTCTCTCATTCTCTACACCAGGAGAAGTCTGTAGCTTGTGTCGGACAACAAGTAGCAAGAACCACTCAGAACTAAGTTTGGATTTTTTCCTGTCACATAGGCAGAGGTGGGAAAAGGAAACAATTCCTGGCCAGCTGACCTTTTTGTCCACGCTAACTTCAGCAGGTTTATCTTTGGGGTGTATGGATCCTTTACAACCAGAATCAGAGTCCTCTGAGCTGCCATCGCCGTCATCATCGTCAGAGTCCGTTTCAGACTCATCAGGCTTCTTTTCAAGAAGTGCAGGAATCTGCATATTAAGAGAGAATTGTATCAAGCCAAACCAGAGAAGCCCAGCTGCGATAAACAGACACACACACAGTAACTATTTGCTGCAAAGCAGCGAGCTCGTGCCGTCACCTTTACTACCACCACCACCGAGTCTCCAGAGAAATCGTGAAACAACAGATTTAGTCGTTCTTGTTCTTAGTTCCAAAGTGAAACCAAAGAATCTAGAATGTACAACGCAGCAGCTTTTAGGTCAGGGCTCGCAGCACAGCTCTACTGGTGCTCTCCAATTCATTTTCATAAGTTAAACAGCAATTTGCTAACGTAAGTGGAAGCCAATTCTTAATTCTACCTGGATCATACCCAAGCCTACCTTGGGGACGCCGTATGTGGGTTTTATTCCAAACACAGATATCCACACTGGAAAAGTCACTTAAGCCTGGATCCACACTGGAAATGTCACTTAAACAAGCCTGGAGACTGCCACAGCCTGATCCCATCCATATTTGTATTTCCATTTAAAACAGAGTCTCCACCACTGCTTGGTAACACTCACAAAGGGAGGAGGGGGAATCTGCCTGAGGCTTCTGTCTTGAATTATATTCCTACAGACTGATCTGCACCCAACGTCTTATCCAATGTACTTTACAGAAGTGTCACTGTCAAGTACTTCAAATATAGCAAGACACGGTGTCTTACGCCTTTTACTGCGGGGTTGTCTACACAATAATTACAGCAGAGCCACCCGGAACACGTTCAAACTTGTAGTTGTGCTACTATTTAAATCAGTTACATTTGCCATAATTGGAAAAACATCTTCTCTCCTCCTTAACTGTAGAGGTCACAGCCAGCAGGAGGATTTTCATTTCATCCTCAAGCCACCCAGCATCAGGCTGGGCGCAGGGAAGCGACTCGCGCGGTGTGCCGGCGTGCTGTTGTGTCAGCCCCATCCTGGATGTGGTGGACCCTCTGCAGCCAAGAGGCTCCTTATGCAGGGTCAGC
The DNA here is from genome assembly GCA_033439905.1 of Ceryle rudis. Lineage (NCBI taxonomy): Eukaryota > Metazoa > Chordata > Aves > Coraciiformes > Cerylidae > Ceryle > Ceryle rudis. Next base: position 23,949 of record JAAGNO010029283.1, read on the forward strand.
TGCAAGAACCCTTCTTCTGAAAACAGTGAAAGTGAAGGATTTAGAAGAGATCCTCTCACCTTCTGAACACCAGACAAATCTTTCTTCAGTCCTGTCACAGTCTGGTAAAGAATCTATGCCCAGGGAGAAAGAAAATTATGTTATCAAGATACGAGTCTTAAATCTTCACATCCAGAGAAAAATTAATCTAAAAAAACCTCAAAACCAAGCAAGAGAAGCCCCACAATGTTTGCAGTGGTGCCAACCAGGCAATTTTCAAGTATTACACTCTGTCCAGAACTCCACGCCTTGGTAACAAGGCTTCTGGTGTTGTTTGTTGCTATCAATTTCCGGTACGAATAATTCCTATTCCCTCCTCCTTTTTTGCAGTGCCTCAGCATTTCTACTCACATTATCCTGCTGGACATTCAATGCCATATCCTCCTCTTTCAGTTTCATCATTATATCCACGTCTCTCTCGTAGTTTTTCACTTCGGTCAGAGTTCGGGGTATGTAGGCCTTCTTAAACACCTAGGAGAGCGAAGGGAAACAGACCTGCTCATTTACATAGAGCTTCATCGTGTTCTTCCTTCCTAATTACACATCCACAGGAGAATAATGAAGGATTTTGTGGCATCTTTTTTGCAGGAGCAGACTTAACATGCAACTGACATGTGATTGATAGATCAGAACTAACCAGGCTCCCTCCACAGTGTGAAGGACTGGAGACGTTTCTAAGTGACCTGGTAATAATCAAAGTTCCTCTTAACCAGAGTCCTAAGGTTTCGCATGTGAAGGATTTTCTCTGATGGTTTTATTGTGATGTTTACAAAGCCTTCAGGAGGCAACTGTTAAAATGCACCGTTACACCAAAACCGCTCTGCTACAAGCGAACATACTGGGCTGGGAAATGGAGCATTTGCTTTCCAACGCCTTATCACGGCCGTTTCGACACGTGGCATCCCTTAATACCTCACGTCTCAACTCATTCAAGACACCTTTGTCTTTCTGCTTATCAACTGTACGCTTTGCCTAATAAACCAGAACATTCTTCATTGTTTAGAAAAGGCAAGGTTAATATTCAGTTCGCAGCAGGAACAAAAATCCTCACTTACTTCCTCATCTACTTTATCTTGACTGGATCTTTCCTCCTCTGTTCTTTTCGATGCTATTTCCATTGCCTAAAGAAATATGAAACAATACAAAGTTATCACTGTTTAGAATCACATCACTTCATCCAAATAACAATTCCCATCTGTGTTTCTCCCCGTACTCCACACTAACGCTCTCCAATACTCCAGCAGTCCCTCCAGCAATGCCTCGAGTGGCACCTAATGGTACCCAACAGTTCTGCAAAGCACACTTGTCACTGCTCATCTGCTTTATTAAGAGCAGGAAAACACACTTGCTGCTCCTTCCAGAACAAATTCAGGCCTGCCCAGCACGACTAGAGGACATAAGAGCGTGAGGAGAATATGGTGAGCAGTGCTCAGGCCTGGAACTTGGCTCTCCTCGTGCACACTGAGCAAGCCAGAGGAGCACAAGTGAGGGGAACCACACAGCACAGCTCCGGCTCATTCAGCCTCCAGTATGACAGAGAGCACACGTCATCTGGAAACTCCCAAGCTGTACTGGTGTTTGGAACACGCTTGCGCGGTCTGGACCGGGAACAGGGCGGCACATCTCCGGTCTGAGCGTAGCATCTGTGTTTTTGATGCACTTGCACGACATCACGTCATGTACCAGCTTCCTTTGACAGCAGGATGTAGAGTAAGTGAAACAAAGGAGCTTAAACTAGATCTGATTTTATTGTTCAAGTCTTTCCGCGTAAGCAAGAAGGCCAGGAGGTCTCACCTTAGACAGATAATCATCAATGTTATCGCTTGTGATAGAAGGATCGGTAATAAACTCAAACAGCTCCCTCACAGTCATCACTGCAACGTTGTGCTTCTGGAAAAAGTCTACCAGAAAACAAGGGCAGAGACAAAAACCTGCTAAGTTATTGCATGTAACACGTTACCATGATGTTAAAGTGACAGTTACAGCAAACTGATGACGCTGGTGACTTGGGAAAGTCTCAGCAGCGTGTCTTGCATCATACTGGGTGTAGTTATCAGACAACTCTTAGCGAGCTGAAATAAAACTGTTCATCTTCCGGATGCAACCAATACTGAAAGGAGAATAACTGGATAAATATAAAAGCCAAACCCATTTCAGCAGGGGCCAGACTTAAGGGAGCAGGGGCTAAGAAGCAGACAATTTAAGACAGGTGTAGTATCTGCAAAGACTGCAGTGAAAAATGTGTTCCCAATAACATGGAACAGAGACCTCAAACGTTTGCCCGGGAAGAAAGGGCAGTACCCGCTCATTATGATCCAACAGCACGACAATGGCAGGGTTAAAGGACCACAAGGAAGCCAGGCAGAAGCTGCTGGCCATACCAGCACTTTGCTGCTGCTGGGGGTGTCATCCAGAGGGACCTGGACAAGCTGAAGAAGTGGGCCCACGTGAACCTCATGAAGATCAACAAGGCCAAGTGCAAGGACCTGCACCCGGGCTGGGGCAGCCCCAGTGTCAGTACAGGCTGGGGATGAAGGGAGGGTGAGGGCGGTTGCACTAGATGAGCTTTAAAGGTCCCTTCCAACCAAAACCAGCCTACGATTCTATTTTAACAGAAGTTTGACAGCTTCTCCAGTCAACTACACCCGAAAGAACACAGATCCCCAGTAAACCAGCTGTCAGAACAAGAGCTGAAGTGCAGCCTGCTCACCATTAACGTTGGCACAATCCTTCCGCAGGAACTCCAGCGCATGTGGGTGGTCGTGCTCCACAGCCTGCGACACATCGATGATGTACACGTCCCCGCTGTGGTACCTGCAGACACACACACACAGCGCTGCACCAACAGGTTTTAAACAGAGAAAGCCCAGATATGAGTTAAATGCTACATAAGTAATTACAAAAGTTACAAAACAGTCACATAAGGGACCCCACCCTCCCCTAAAGGTAGATGAGCACTCTCCCAAGGTTGCCAAGGCAGGTATTTCAGATGTCACAATTTCAAGCGAAGTTTAAAAGCATACAGCATATTAAATTCACTGAGATCTGCGTGGACAAGTCTGGCATCTTGGTACATTCTTCTCATGTACTGGATGATTTGCAGGTACAGCTCACGGACTTTGGAATCGGATAACTGAGCGTTCTTCAGCAGAGGAGCAGGCCTTGAAAGCACAACACAAACAACAAGAAGTGAATACTTTTTCCCCTTCTTTATCTGGGGTACATGAAGAAGAGTGTGGCCAGCAGGTCGAGGGAGGTTCTCCTCCTTCTCTACTCTGCCCTAGCAAGGCCACATCTGGAGAACTGGGTCCAGTTCTGGGCTCCCCAGATAAGATACCAGACACTAGTAAAGACTGCTAGCAAAGATACTAGAAAAAAAGAGATACTAGAGCTCCATTTCCAACTAATTTGGTCCATGCTACATTAACGTTTGTACTACAAAATGATGAGCTATCTTCACATACGATTAGCAAGCCTTTCCAGCCTTAATCTCTGGTTAAGCCACTTTACAAATTCATTTTGCACGCAGCTGTAGCTTCAGAACAATGCAGACTGTCTGCAGCAGCAGCTGGCAAACATCTCAGTATACTGCAGGTGACGTGCACGTGTGAAAGCAAGGTGTTAGTTTCACAGGCTTAAAGCAGTAAGAGGTAAATTCAGAGCGTCGGTTTGTTTGGTTTTAATACATTTTTGTGGAAAGCTGCTAAAAAAATGCATTTTATTTTCTAAGGATACTTACCTATCACCTTTACCAATAAAGCCCATGATGAGCACATGACTTCTTAACATAATTGGCTCTGGGCAAGGTATCTGGGCTGTATTCAACCTGTAACACAGGAACAAAGGCACAAGAAAAATAAACCCAAACCCCACTAGTTGCCTTGCGCTAGCCCCTGTAGGAGCTCTGCTGCTTCAAACATGACATACGACAAGAGCTCCTCTACTTGGGACACCCTCACTTGTGAGGAACAGCTAGGAAATGAGTACAAAAAGCCACAACTGTCCTGGCTCTGACCCATCTCTCGGCATTCCCACGTCAGACAAGAAGTCTTTACCCAGCAGAGGTTAATCCTAGAGTAACCTATACCATGCTGTGCTGGTACTCAGCAGCAGCTAGTTCTACCTTTTCGTTGCTTTTCAGTCATGTCAGATGGAGAGTTCAGATGCTGAAGAGCTTAAGAGCATGAGCAGCAAGACAAAAGAATCTCTTTATTCCTCCCTGCCCTTTCTTTCCTCTCCCACGGGAAAGCTTAAGACGCTCTCCTCAAACACCCCAGCGAGGCAGCAATAGCCAGTCTAGCACCAGAAGAGTACCTCCTATAAACTTAAATGCTAGTGACCCTCACATGCTGACATAAAAACTGGAAGAATCACCTTATTAAATTCCTCATTTCTTTCTCTGCCCAGGTCTTCACCATTTTTCTTGGGTTGCCTTTGCAATATCCATGACGAAATCTTTATTTAAAGAAAGAAAGGCCAACAGGGACTCTCAGTGCAGTGTTGACACCCGTGATGTTAAGCGCCTTGCACGCAACCCCTCCTCCCCAGTAAAACCAGGCAGAAGGCAAACTCACCTGAATTCACCACTCACATATTTATCACGATCTTTAAACATCAGAATAGAGGTTTTGTAGATTTTTATCGCTCTGTTCTCTCCATCTGCAGTACTGGCGTGATATACATTAGCCTATCAGATTATAAAAGGGAAAAAGTGACGAATTAAACTCTTTAAACCAACATAACCCTCTACCTCCTCCTCTTTCTGAAGCCTAGAAAAGGTCTGACAAAAGGGTGTGAGGTCAGCCCAGCCCCTACCTGGCAGATCAGCCCAGGGAGCGGGCATTCTGAAGTGATTTATTCATTTACTTGGAAATTTGTGGTCTGCTTTTAATTAGCGTTAAGTAATACTGCAGATAACAGCACACAAACACGCTAGCTTTGTAAAACCAAGGAAGGTTAAGATCATTTTAAGCAGAGTTTGTTACACCGATTAGACGGCCCCACGTCTGCTGGCACATGGAGCTGGTCTGATCTGCACTCAGGAGTCTCACATGAAGAAAGAATTGCCTGGGATTGGAAGATTTTTTTCAGGCACTGTTTTAATATTGTGGGTACACAAATCCTTCCCAAGAATTGCAGTTGTAACATACAGTTAACAAGGTCCACAAATTTAAGATGACTTAAAACCCAATACCAACCCAGTAGTTCCAAACCCAAGTATTTTAATACATCTTCTAAGCACCAAAAGCTTCCACTCAGCTTGCTAAGAAAAAGACTATTGGGTCATTTGTAATAAAACTTACTTCCTTCCCTGTGCTGATGCAGCCATTGATTTCTGATATGACCCCTCTAGTCAGCATCTTGAACAGAATCATTCGGGTCCTTGGATCCAACACCTCAAATTGAACGCAGAAAATTTAGTTCAATTACTGCCTTTAAAGAGGCTAAAAGCCCAGTAATACAGACCAGCATCATAGGAAAGGATCCTCAGCACCAGACTGTTCTTAAGGATTGAATGGTGACCCAAACAGCAACTACTCAGAATTCTGCATTGCATATATGATCACATCACAGTGCTAAGTGAAAAAATGAGCTCCAGAATGTTTACAGAAGCAATTCCTACCTTTGTTCCAGGAGGAAACGTAAAGAAAGTCTCTTCAGGATAGCAAGGGAAAGAGAAAACCAAAGGAAAACTCTGCTCCTACATTTTACTGATTCCAAAATTCCACATTATTTCTGCTGGTCAAAAGAGAAATTTGATTAGTTAAGGACTTACCTGTTCTACTGTAGCTCTGTCTGACTTGTCTTTGACTCGGTACCTGGCAGAAGTGAAAATAAAATGGTACAATCTCAGGACTCAGTACTTTGACAGAGTAAATCATGACATTCTGTGCCAAAAATAAGGCAACAGCCTCAAGAAACAAAGCTTTCAGTTCATGAAGACACCCACCAAATGATTTCAATGAAAATGGAATCTTGAGTAATACTCACATGTCTGCTTCCTTCTGTCTGGACTTCTCTGTGACTCTGTTTATAACAGAGTCATCAAAATTTAGCTTATCTGAAAAACACATGAAAAGAAATGAGAAAAAAAAACCCAAAATACCACGACACCACACACGCACAAACCAAAACAAACTCAGAACAAACCCAAAGAAGTGTCCTACATTTGGAACAGCAGCCTCTTTGCTTGTCACAGAGCCTCTACCCCCATGAGAGAACTGCCGTATAAGGTACGGCCCTAATACTACAGGGGACTGCAATCATCTAGAGGATGGAGCTGTGGTAGCAGAGTTAATATCCTCCTCCCATCAAACAGTTTGCTCCCTGCAGAGGATCTGGAGAAATAATACTTTATATGGTCTGAAGTCCAGGAGAATAAAAAAAAAAGCCCACGAAACAGCCTCGTGGCTCTGAAGGGGGAGCAAAAGGGGTACGGCAGCTGGGTAATGGAGACTTAAAGGCAACTTCAAGTACAGAAAAGCTGCTTTTTAATCCGTCTGGCAACTGTTAACTCCCTTATTCCCGTGAGTTTTGGGTTAAAGTATGCACAATTAGTTCTGAGAATGTCACAGAGTGGTATCTGTTTTCACAGAAGACGATAAAATGATACTCACCTAAATTAATTTTATGTTCAAATTTCCTTAGAGCCTTGTCTGTAGGGGTAGACATTTTTGCTGAATTAGGGGTCTGTCTATTTGCCTGAAACAGAGGATTTGTTAATGTAAGTTGCCTTCTGTAAACAGCCCTTTGAAATGCAGATAATATCATTGGAAAAGTCAGCTCAAATGCCTACAAAAAGAAAACCAGAAAGGGTGAGGAAAGGCATATGGTTTACCCAGCAGATTATACTTAATTCAAGAAAAGAATACAAGTGGAGACAGCAGTTTAAATTCCAATAAGTGCCCCAGTTCAGACTTGTTCTTAGTCTGGGAGTTTTGCTGCAGGTCTCTCACAGTAACATTTGTTAAAGGAAAGGAAATAAACAGATGGAAACAAGAAGAAAAAAAAAGATAGGGGAAAAAAAAAAGGAAGGTCACAAACAGAGGAAACTTTGCAAGACATTACCTTTTCTTACAGGTAGTCTTCTCCAAACACGATTAATAACTGAACACCAACATATCATCTCACCAACACCAGGCTATGCAGCATAAACATCTAACTAAAAGCAAGAATACGCCACCCAGGAGAAGCGCTGCGAGTCACACGTAATCTGCCAGGATCAGCACCACTCAAATTTGTCTCTACTATTCTGTTGTGTTGGTATCAATAAGAAAAAAAAAAAAAAGAGGTTTTGAACCTCCAGGGTCCCAGTCGAGGGTAGGAATGCTGGAGTTCTCACATCACGTGCTTTGCATTCTGCACATCAGGGCTTCTCTGCCAACAGCATATGCTCGAAATGAGTCCACTCCTAGAGCTCCCTCCACCACCTACGGTTCCTTCTGCCTCCCTCACTAGGTGTCCATAACAGAGCCTGCAAGGAAGCTCAGGAGGGGTCGGGGTGGGCAAAAAAAGCAATGTTGAAAAGGGAAAGGAAGGGAAGGGAAACGGCGGCGACAAAGAATCCAGCGATGGGGTTTGGGACGGGGAAATCACGGGGAGCTCTGGCTACAGTGCACGCACACGGGTGGCGGGGCAGAGGAACAGGCCCAAAGGAAGGGGGTTCTCTCAAACAAACCAAAAAATGCCCTTTTCCTTTGTGCTCAACGTAACGGTAACAAGAACAAAGCTTTTGGGTGAGCCCCAGCTCCCAGCTGCTGCTCACAAACTAGCCTCCAACATACCTGTGGATTGCATCCACCAGCAGCACCACGGCGCTTCGTGAGCTTTCCCATCTCATCATCCCAGTCCCAGTCTTCATCTTCCTCTTCATCATCGTTGTCATCATCATCACCATCTCCTTCCTCAGCATTGACCTCTTGGCACATGCACAACTGGCAGTTCTCAGTGACCTCACCTCCTTTAGCTGCATCCGTGTCTTGGGTAAATTCACTTTAAGCAAATAAAGATGTTTATGTAACTACAAATGATTGTTACAGACATCAAAAACTCAATACATTTATCCCAACAAACAATTTCACACGGTTAGCTCTCAGAGACGTTTCACTTGTCTTTAAGTAAGCACATAATGAGGATGTTGCTACTTTTAAAAGGTGGACTACATTTAAGTGATCTTCTTCACCACACGAGTGCTACCTTCCAACTCCTGCAGTTGCATGTTTGGACTCGCTGGCTCCCATCAGATGAAGACACCAGATCAGACCAGCTGGCTCCTTCACCACAGACCAACCACCCTGTTGCTGCCAGAGCAGACTTCCACCTGACAAGGTAGCACGCGAGAAACATCACTGGTGTTACCAGTCAATGCGCCGGTAACTAAGGGCACAACCTCCACGAGAAGGGAAAGATAAGCCTAAGAAGTTATCTGTGGGAGAAACGAAGCCTTTTTTGTATTACTCACATCTGTAGTATGTCCCGGTTTTCTGCCAGAATCCCAAAGCAGATCCTCGGCCAGCATTTGTCATTTAATTACTGTCAAACTGGGAAGAGGATGGCTTGAAGCCGCGACACGAGACCATTCCTTCCTCCCTCCCGCTGAACAGGGAAAGCTCTCGGCTCTCAGTCCAGCACAACGCGCGCTTTAACCCCCCACCGACTCCGGCCCTGCTCAGCAACCCACTGCTCTCACGTGGTCCGCGACAATCAGCTAACCCCACGGTGGAACCGCCTCACCCACCGCGCTGCGCAGGCGGGCCCGCCCGTTAAACCGGGCGGGAGCCACAGCGTTAGAAAGCCGTAGGCCGCGCACAGTCTCTCCCCGCCCCGGCCGGCTCAGAACGGCCCCAGAGCGGCCCCTCACCGCCTCCTACCCGTCGGAAGACTCCGCATCGTCGAACTGGCCGGGCACGGGCTGGCTCACCGCCACCGCCCGGTAATCCATGGCGGCGGCGGCGGGCGGTAGGCGGGCCGCGGGATGCAGGCCGCCCGCTACGGCTCCGGCAGAGGGACAAAAAAGCTTCGAAAGAGAGCGCGGCCATGCATGGTTGTTGGGAGCCGCTTCCGGGGCCGCCCACTTCTCCGAATCCGGCGCGGGGATTGGCTACGAGCGGCTGACGTCAGGGAGGGGCTGGTAACGGCGCAGGGGAAAGAGTCGGCCTGGGAATCGCGATATAGCCCGGGAGGGGCGACACAGCGCGACAGCCGCGGTGACACGGCCGCCAATCCCCGCCGGGAAGCAGAGGGGCGGTCAGGGCCGTACGAGTGACACCGCCTCGCGCAGGAGCCACCGAGCTAACGCTGCAGAGAATCCCAGGCTGGTTCGGGCGGGAAGGGACCTGGAGAGGCCACGGAGCCAGCCCTGGCCCTGCAGGGAGCAGGGCCATCTGCAACCAGA
>JAAGNO010029284.1:0-40547 GCA_033439905.1 Ceryle rudis
CCCGCCCCCGCCCCTGCCCCTGGGCGACTCTGCAAAGAGGCGAACTCCCGGGGCACATTGCAAAATGCTCCTGCGCTGGTACCATTGGCCTTTGCTTGATGCTGCTGAGGCCTGGTGAGTGCAGGAGAATGGGAAGCTTGGTAGGCCCTGGTTCCTGATACACCCTGTCCCAATGTGCGGCCTCCTGGGCCCAAAAGAATTTGTAGTACCTGGTGCATTTCAACCCTGTGTGACTGCTAGAACCATGTTCCTGAGGAGATAAATGGTCACGGTGGAGAAGTACCAGCCTAGTTCTGACCAAAGTCAATCATTGCAGGACCCTATAAATATTGACCCTAAGCAAGGCCCATTGGAGCTCTCTGGAATCTCAGCAGGCCTGAGCCTCCCATTTCCTGGGAGGAAATGGGACTCCTCTCAGGTGTGACAGTGTGCTGGGAAAGCTGACAAGGCAGATTTACTGTCCATCTGCAAAGACCAGCGAGGAAGATTCACTGTCCATCAGCAGAGACCAACAAAGGGAGATGTAGGTATTTGCATTCTACAGGATTTTTATGAAAGATTCTAGAGATTACAGGCTGCCAAATTTACTTCTAACCTGCAGAATTACACCATTTTATTCATAGGTTAACCTCTCTCTACATATACATACAGCTATGTGCGTGCACGGATGATTCGCTTTTGGGAGATCTTATAGAAATTGTTGTATTTATCCTAATCAATTGTTTATTTTGATTTAGCATCGACATACCAGTGTTAATGAATAATTTTGCTGCTATCACTTTTTTTGAATTACTGTGTTACACCAAACACTTTACCAAACCTGAACACCTCATATCCTATCCTTTTCCACGTATCCCTAGACATAAACTGTTGTCCAGGTCTAAGATTGGATTTAGCTGCGCCTAGGCTCCTCTCTGAAGGAGCTTAGAAAGCAAGGGGGTCCAGTGGGAAATCTTGGTATCAAACGGGAGGGCTACCCTTATCCCCTTTTTCCTTTCGCATTCACAGTCCCTGTGAAAATAATTTATCTCAGCCCAAAATCACTCTACTGCTTCTAGGTTCATTAGCACAAATATTATAATCATATTGCTTTCTTTACTTGCATACAAATTTATTCATATAATCACATTGCTTTTAGTTGCATACAAATTTACTTGCACATACGTATATTGTAACCCTATTTGCTTATCTTTGATCAATTGCCTTGTAATAAGTAATGTAGTGGCCTTGCCATCAATCAAATTACGATTAACTTGGTTGATTCTTTACTATATTTTACTAATTAGCCAAATAATCTTGCTTAATAAATTGTATTGCTCCTTTCATCTGAGCGAGGTGCATTCCACTGATTCTTGCAGCAAGCAGAGCCTTAGTCAGGGCTCTGCAACAAGTGATTAGTTATTTAAGTGATCTAAAGGGGAAGGGTCCTTCGTATGTTCTTTTTCACCCCCTGTGACACTGACCAGGAAGCACTTTGTAGGGATAGCTATGGTCACAAGCATTCCCCATCACTAATGTCCATTTTCCCTGTGGTTGCAGATACCTGAGTCTTCCTGGCTCTTTCAGACTTCATTGTGAGGCATGAGGGAGTCTTTCAGCTATGCCAATGGCTTTTCTCCTTCATAATCCAAGACAGGTCTTCCTCCTTTTCTTCTCCAGGGAGGATCAGAAATCTAAGCTGTTATGTCTGTCTCTAATTCATCCATATATGTTCTTTAATTCATGTGTGTAACATCTGTTCCTCTGAATTGCTAGCATGACATCAGTTCTCATTATCCTGAAGAGAAAGTATAGGGGTTCATTCCCATTCTCACTTTTAAAATCAAACACAATAAATTCTTATATTGGCTGGCTTTGGGTGAGAGAGTCCTCAGCAAAGTAGAGAAGCATGACTATCTATCTATCTATCTATCTATCTATCTATCTATCTATCTAATCTATCTACCTATAGAGTGTGTGTGTGCATTTATGTGTGTGTGCACAGATTGCCTCTGAAAAATAAAATCCTTCTCTATGCTTATTTTTTTCTTAAGAGTTTCCAAGACAACAGTGGTTTCACTCAGTGCTGTCCCCATATAACTCCCTGGTCCTTTCTCTTCAGAGACGGCTTCATGGTTTGTAAGGGCACTATTTTTTTTTCTCCATTTCTGTAGCTTTTCCATATGCTTCTAATCACCCACACTGAACAGTCTTACCCAGGTATCTGTGAATACCAGCACACAGAGAAGCGAGCCCAGAACGAACTATGATGTGACCCCAAGAAGAGCGTCAATAACTCTGGTGTAATGGCCTCGTGTGTACATTCTTTCTTCACATTGCATTTGGAGTTATTTATCCCATTTATGTTGCAAATAAACTACCTCACTAGGCTGTGGGGTAAAAGTATGTCCAAGGGCAGGTACTGTGCTGTCACGCTGTAAAGATCACACCTTAACCTGGATGGGATAGCTTGTTCTGCATCTGTATCCAAAGGCATTCAGAGGCATGAGCTCTCCTCATTAAATTTGTGCTCTGGGAGGCATCTCAGTAAGCGATAGCAGTGGCTGTGCCCCCAGCATGTAGTAGGATTTAGCAGCATTTTTCCTAAATTGATGCAATCGCATAATAGATGTAACTTTTGCACAGGCAGCTACCAGCACGCACGTCAATTCATTTTGCCACTGTCACTACTTATCCTCAGCACTTTGGAGTCTCCTGGTAATACAGCTATGCAAGGGAAGTCTGCAAAAGCCATGCTGCAGTGCCTATTTCCTTCCCCATTTTCCACTGGCTAGAGGTCTTTCTAGTGTCCAAAGTGCTCACTTGCTATGAAACACAAACCCCAGGGCTTCCCTTTCCTGGGAAGGTTGTTCTCCAGCCCTTTGGGTCTCACCTGTGGGAACACTTTCCTAATTTTCAAACAGTACTCTTCACTGTTGTTCCCTTCATTTCCACTGTTAGCATCAGTCCAGCTCCTTTCTTCCTTGGCAGAAAACTCAGATCGTTTAGCAGCTGTACCACTGTCTCCTCCCCTGTATCTCCTTTTCTGTCCCACAGCAAACATTACCATGAAAAGCCTTGATCAGTAGGGTTCAAAAAACTGCAGCAAGATATTCCAGGAAATCAGAGACAAAACAAGATTTCTAGATACTGATAAGGAGGCAGTGTCTCAGATTATGATTTGAAGGAGGCTTCTTCTCTGCCTTTGCTAGTAGCTTTCATTCCTCATCAGCCCAGATCAAAGTTGCTCTCTACCTGATAGGACATGAGTGCTGGTGGGATATAAGCAAGTGCTTATGAAAGCAGCCCAGTTCCTGGGGTGTTACAAGAAAGCACAAGAACAGAATTGAATAGCTGTGTATTCTGCAAAGAAGCTGTGAATCAAATGTTCCTGCTTATCTTTTCTCCAGGCTTTATTTTCATGATCTTAAAAGAAAAAGCATCAGAAAAACAGACTCCAGAGGGATAGCTAAGGAGATCAGGAGGGGGACAGCTGGCTAACAGCTCAGCTTCTGACAAGCAGCGTGACAATAGTTATTTACCTGAGATAACAAAGCTGCATATGAAAATCCCCTTCCCAATCTGAAGACACTCCTCCTATGAAGACAAGTCCTGCCTGCTTTCTACAGCCACATGACTTTATGTGGAGCATCAGGATTATAGAGCACTTGCCTTATATGTTAAGAAAAAGTCAGTTTTCCACTGTCAGGCTTAAATTTTAAGAGAGCTAGAGATTTTTATATAGTGTTTTATGGCACTTGTTAGAGTTCAAGAGTAGATTAAACTGCCCTATGGAGATGAAAAACTATATATTTTGGCTGCATTTTGTCTAATCACACTTCAGAAGAAGGTCGGACACAACCCAAGACTTCTGTCAGTTCTGTTCACACCTGACTGTCACTAGCAAGTGCAAAGGTCTTTAACGACACTATCAGCTGAGGGAGGAGACAATGCACAGTGCAAAATGGCTCACAGTGAGTCACTTCCAGCTACATATACAAGTGGCAGCCTCAAGAAGGAAGCGTGTGCTTGTTGTGTGATCCTGAATTTACTACTATGGATTAACATTTCTTTTTCCCCTACTCTTGCAATAGCTCACCATGGGATTTACAATGTCATGTGAAGACCTCTTTTATAAACTGCTGCCTGTAATAGCTGCAACAGTGAAAATCACCAAAGACAAGCTGAGTTCTGGCCTAGAATTTTAATGAATTTTACATGTGGGATTTTATATTGGGAGCAGACTTTTCGAGTCCCTGTTGAGAAATCGCAGTTGAAGCTTTCACCCAGATAAGCCCAACAGTGTCATCTTTTATGCTAAGCATCAGATCATGCCAGCATTTCTCATGTAATAATTACAGATCAGGTTGATGTAAAAGCTTAAGGTCAGCTATCGTGGGTTACATCAAAGGTCCATCCAACCAGGAGCCTTTGTCCCAGTAGTGACAGGAAGAAACTGCCTGAAGAGTATTTGTTCTTGAGACCAAATATGTATATCTGGAACACCCAGAAAACCCTGTCAATGCCCTCCAGCAGACTGCCACTGAGATTTCCTAAGCCACTGAAGACATCTTTATAACCCTCAGTAGGTTCCCCTTCCCTAAACTAGTCCAGACACCTCTGAAGCCCATGTGAGCAAGCATATAGCATCTACAACATCTGCAGCAAAGATCTCCATGTGTGAACCACATGTTCAAAGAACCAATGTCCTTTTAATGGCTGTTTCAGCTGCAGCAAAGATCTCTCCACATGTGAACCACATGTTCAAAGAAACAGTGTCCTCTTAATGGCTGTTTCAGCTACTAGTTCAGTGCCCCCTGCTCCTCCCACCAGCACACAACCATTCTCCATGCCATTAGTGAGAAAACAGAAATGTCCCTGGCTCATCCCTGGACACAGCTCTCCCAGTAGGTGCAGAAAGCCCTTAAAACACCCACACTCATCCCCAAAACAGGAGCTTACTTAAGCTCTGAATCAAATCCAGATCCAAGAAAGAGGTGTGGACATTATGAAAGGGTAGAGTCAGGATATCTGTGGTTCTCACTGCTGATCTAGCTCATTGTGATTCTTGACCATCCTTGTGGATTGACACCTGCTTCTTTAACCCCCTTTGGCACCTTACCTAACCCCTGCATAGAGCCAGGATTCCAGAGTCTGAGCACATGGCCATTACTATGAGGGATCCTGTTACCAGCCACTCTCTGTAGAATACTTTGAGGTTACAAATTAAAAGCATCTTTTATTTCATTGTATGCCTCAAAGTCAAATGTCCAAAAGATATTTGCCTTTGTCCCGTGTCTCATTTGAGCTCCAACATGCTCCTTGTTTGTGCTAAAGGATGTTCACTTAGAGCCAAGGAGAGAGGGGGTACGAGGGAGGTGTGTTACTGAACTGAAAAAAACAGGGCAAGCAGGACACATCCCACATTAGTAAATAATGAGAAGGATGGTTCAAATGCTTCAGTCAGCATCAAAGCTGAGTAAGCTGAGCTGAGAACTGAGTGTTGAACATCTCTCTCCATCTTGATTCACAGATCAGCCCAATAGGATCCAGTATCTACAGTTCTGGAATAATTCTAAGCCTAATTTCAGGTGTGATGCAGGAAGGAGTTATGATCAGATGTGCTGAACAAGCGATACAAACCTTAGCCTGTGGAACTCAGTTTATGTCACTTCTCCCTTGTTAACTTAAGGTTAAAATAAAGCAAGGATACAGCAATTGTTTGTTGGAAAAGGGGAAAAGACCCAACATTCTCTAGGTGTTATCTGTCAGCTTCTCTCACACAAGCACCAGCAGCTTCCACACATACTCACATACGCAGCATCTACTTAAAAGCAAGAAGCACTGTGAAAAGGTCATCAATCTTTACTCATTTTCTGCCCTCAGGACCACAAAAAAATACAGCTCATCAAGTACACCCCTGCCTGAGAACAGGGTCAGTATTTATATAAACTTTCCATAATAGTTAACTGTCCTACCTGTTCTGAAAAAGCTCTGATGCTGGCAATTCCTGCAGTCTTCCTAGGCCATCCTGATCTCACGAACACTGCCTATAGCCTGAAAACTTGTCCTAGTGTTTAGCCTAAGTGTCCTTTACTGCAATTTAAGCCCAATACTCTTTTTCATACCCTCAATGGAAGACTATTTTATCCCCTTTCTTTCAGTGGCAATTTCCTAGACCTATGTTTTCCAATTGCTTCCCTCTAGACCCAGTCTTTTCTTTCAACCAACCACAAATCTTTCAGTCTTTCCTCACAGGTTGTGTTTTCTAGACCTCTGATTGCTTCTATTCCTCTTCTCTGCTGTCCCCACCGAACAGCCTGCATCTTTCTTTGCATGCAGCATGCGACGCTGGCTGCAGTGCTGCAGCAAGGCTTTATCACTACAGAGCAGACCATGGCATGCTGTGTTACATGCCTTTTTTTCTTATAGCCTGATATGATATCTGATGTCTGCTGCCTTTTTTGTGGCAGTGTGGCATTTACAGACTATGCATAAGGCTCTTCAAATCTTACTAGATAGGACAAATGGTTCATACTTTAAGAGGAAGAGGTCACAAAGTACAGAGAACAAGAAGAACAAAAGGCAGAGCTTGTGGACTCATGTCTTGATCTGGGGAAATAGTTATTTCCTTGTACAATTTTCTGGTACAACTAGAACACTGTATTGTGTTTTGAAAACTGTACTGTATTTTTGATGCTGAAAGGGAAAGATTGACAACATTAAAGAGAAATTCATTTAAGGACAACAAAAATTATTAAGAAATAAGAGAGAGAAAAAAATTAAAAAAGGTCATTCCCTGTAATTTAATCAAGTGATAATTTCGGGAGAGGATTATAGGCTTAAACAAGCCTTGGAAATGGAAATACAAACAATGCAATGGTTTGGAGTATTAAGGGACAGCAAGCAGATGGTCATAAGTGAATGCACTGACATGAAATTAATGAAAATATCACTTCAGTGTAACCTGGGAGAGAATGGGATCTATCAGACAGCAGAATAATTTCCACAAAAAGTGATGGAAGCCTCACTGCTTGCAGCATTTGAAGCCAGACTGGACAAAAGAAATAGTCAGTGGACAGCAAGAGAAAGGTCACTGAAGCAATTAGGGCTGGATCATTTTCTCTAGGGTCTACAGTTCCTGTTTTCAAAGAAGAAAATGTATAGATTATGTATATATCAACAGAAAGACCCCTTGTCTTCAGCCCAAACCGATAGAAAACTCATGCAAGAGATTTTGCGGGTTTCTTGTTAAACAATGGCACTAATCTGTAGCCCAGTGAGATAAGTAAGAAAGTAAGTAAGAAACCCTCTCATGATTTATGACTCTTGTGGTAGAATTAGGAAAATCCTGAATAAAATTACTTCAGGACTCCTAAGGCAGGTGACAGCTTTTGTGTTATGTCTAAGCTTGTCACAGACAAGAAGAATTTGCTACTGATACACCAGGAGCTGAGTAAAGCAAACATGACAGCAAGGAGAAAGGTGATTTTTTTTCTCCCTGTTTTTGCTGAATCATTTATTTCCTGTGATCTGAACTTTCTGGGATTTCAACAGCTAGTGAATTTAAGCTGAATTTGTAAAATAATTTAATGTGAAATAAGACGGGGGGGGGGGGGGGGGGAAGGCATAATGTCAGTAGAGACAAGTGGGACACTTCCAGTTTTCATTTGTAAGCTTGTCTCATAAAGAGACAGCAAAGAAAGCTTGGATGCCCCAGAGTGTCACAGCGGGAGCATCTGACCACCCTCCTTTCCCAGCAGCAACAGCATCCTCTTGGCACAGATGTAGCATCAGCCTCCAGTACAGGAAGACTTTGAACCCACATGGTTTCCACTCCCAAAGAGAAGCTTAGTCACCAAACCAAGATATTCTGAACTAGGCTACTGCTGATCTTTCCAGCTGCAGTAGTCTTTCCAGCTGCAAGTCCTTGGCAACAATGAGAACATTTTGTGGTTTTCCTTTTCCACTGCTGGCTCCTGCCCCTGCACCGTCATGTTGTGAACCATGGCAGGGAAGAAGTGCCTTGGCTTAAAAATAGCCTGCCAAAACATAACCTGTGCTTTTAAAGCCCCATAGATTCTTCAGTGTGCTTCATAACCCAAAGACCTGTGACATCACAAGCAGTAATGGGGGAAAAAGATAACAAAAGATAAAGATAAGACTCTACCAAAGATGGAGGAAGAGGTTATTGCTGTCTCGCTACTCAGGAAAAGATAAATGTTTAACAGTAGGAATGGTAAGGAAAAGTCAGAGGAACCCAGAAAAGGTGATGACAGAAAAGTGTATGGTCCAACAGTTAGGTGTGGAAAGAGAAGACCTTGTCCCCTCACAATCACGAGCCCTGATGGTGTGGGCTGGTGCTGCAGAAGGCAGATGTACATCACAAGCAATTAGGTATCAAGCATTTCTATTCCTCCTAAGCTGTGCAAATGGACTAGCATTCCTCCAGCTTTCGCAGCCTTCTACCAAAATCTAGTGTGACCCCCCCCAGACCAAGTAAAATGATTTTTCTGTAAGAGTGACAAGGAAAATTAGGATTTCCTAAGGAAAACCCCAGGAAATGGTGCTGTATTCATGCTGTATTTATATATATGCAGGCTCACATGCATACTCTTCATCTCCTTACCTGCAGTTAAGACTGAATTACAAATCACGGGGTGGCAGCCCTTTAGATACAGGCCAAGACAACACTGCATTAAACCACAGCTCAGAGCACCCTGAGCCTGACCTGTCAAGAGATATCACACTCATCTTCCCAGAGAAAGGCAGGGCTTCATAACTCACATCAGGTGGAGACTCTCAGGTCCTGGGCATCTATGCCCTGAGTGAGTGAACCAGTTTAGTTTTTGTCACAGGTGGTTTATTATTTTGGCAAGAACTGCTGGAGTAAAGTGCTGTTAGCACATCAGCAGGCTTGTCACTCCCTCTCTGTCACATCAATCAGAGTGTCTCTCTGGACCCAGGCTGCCTTGCCATGCATCTTGGCTCAGGAATAGCAAGTCCTTTTCCTTCACATTGCTCGTCCCCATTGTGAATGAGCAGCTGAGATGTTCTATACACCACAGGAAGGCAGAGCACAGGAACCACCAAGCCCCACCACATGGAGAAGAAGCTCAGGATACTGCAGAACAAGGTGGTCGGTGGAGCCACATCCTTCATTATGGCTGGATTCATAATCAAGGCTCATTTCAGACAGTATAATTAATCCATGCTCCCTGAATCTCATCTGGAAAAAAATGGATTAGCTTTACTGACTTCACTGAAGCTGAAACAGTTTACCCTGGCTGAGGATCTGATTCTTATCCTGGTCATCAGTTACTGTGTGTGTTTCAGCGTACCGTATCAAAAGCATGAGTTTTGAGCTGACCAGGGATCAAATATGGCTCTTTGGCTGAAGGGAAGCTGCAGAGCCAAATCCAGGCAGTACAATTTCAGTGTGCTGTGAGAAACAGAGCACCAAGGGGAAATGAAAACCCTGTGTAACCTCATGTGTAAAACACCCCCATCTCCCACCCCAACACCAGCAGCTCAGGCGCCTTTCCTACCAGCACAGCTGGTGGCTCCCTCAGTGAGAGCAAGCCAGCATAGATGGTGGAGAGATGATAAATGGTACTGCAGGGCACACTGCAGGGAACATGGAAGGTTGTAAATTAAGGTCTTCCTAATTATAAAGTGGCCAGAAGCACACAAGCACACACAGATTCCTGGTCTAGGGTAAGCTGCTCTCCTACAGGTTAGGGTAACGTTAAAAGGCAAACCATGACACAGGAGTTGGCGGAGGACACACCAATGGATGAAGCAGTGGGGGGATGTGTACGGACAGCACTGTCAGCTGCAGAAAGCCATATGGGCCAATGAAGAGGCTGGAGTCAGAAAAAGACAAGCATATATAATAGCAAAGGCTCTTGAAACTATGGGGGAAATTCTGAACTGTAACAAAAGATTATTAGGAAGCAAAAGCAAATGTCAGAACATGAGGAAAGCGTTAGCACGCTGTGCCTAGGAAGTGCACGTAGCTGGGACTCTATAAAACAGAAACATTCAATCATCAGGTCAGGAAATGTACAGCCTGAAACATCTCAGTGGAGTAAATCCCTGTAGCTAAGGACAAAGGAGTGAAATTATGGAGATCCTGCAGTTCCTAGCTGGAGGTGCAGTGCTAAACCAAACTAAACACTCAGGGCAGAAGGGCACACACATCTGTGGGATTAAAAAAAAAAAAAAAAGCAACTTCAGCTGAAAGGCCAAAGATGTTTTCTGGGATGTGCTGATACTAGATGTCCTGGTGCAGAAAGAAGACTGTCTGCCCCAGACAGCCCTTCTTGGGTATCCTGTGACAAGGGAATGGCTATGATGCTGTGTCCTCTCTGTGTCACAGCTGGATCCAGCCCTGGTGAGGACAGAGATGCAAAGAGGAGAGTGTAAAGGAAAATCATCTCTCAGGGAAAATGGCGGGGGGAATCCTGTGACATAAAATTGGCTTGAATAAAGTATTCAAAAGCTAGGAAAAAAAAAAATAGGACCTAATAATATTCTCTTAACGAGACAATTTAACTGCCTATAATTTTGTGTCCTGTGCATTGTGGTCCCCCAGCAAAGGAGTTCAAAGGGTTGTTGTCACAACAGGCCCTTAAAGGAGAGTTTTTATAATGAGTGATGTATCTCAGGGACTCAGTATGGGGTAGATATGCTGTGGAGAACAGGAAAAAGGAAAATGTAGGATACACTGAAAGATTGGTCATCGAGATAGGTAGTCCCTGAGCCATAGTGCTGCTTACTGTAAAGCAGCACTAAAATCAGTGGTGCTCTCCCATAGACTCTGGTCGGTTCTGGTTTAAGAGCAGATGTGATTCAAATGTAGTTTGACATCTTTAGCAAAGGAACTTTGGAGAGTTTTATCTGCTCAGCTCCCCCATGAACAACTGCTTCCTCACCACGAGAGGAAAATAAGGCTTTTCCAGCACAACTTGGAGGGAAGGCCTGGATTCAATTAACTAGTAGAGAGAATGTGCTCTCTCTCTCTCCCTATCCTCCACCCCCCCACTTAAGACAGTGACCGTCCTTACACATGAAGGTCACCCGTAGAATATGAGTCAGGGGAAGGGTACAGAGGAGGGGAGGCTCATGCTGCAGCAGCTGCCACCTCAGTAACCTCCGCAAACGAAAACATCAATTGTGCAGAGAAGGTAACTGTTTTAAATAGGTTAAAAAAGAAAGGCTGGTTATTTAATTTAGCGTACATGCTAGGTGGGTCAATATCTATCACTCTCTCCCCATCCTTCTTCCCCACCCTTCAGGTCTCTAAGGGCAGAGGTTTAAGTCCCAGCTGAGGAAACAGGGCATGCTTCATTTAGTAGCACTGCAGCAGGGCTGCTGAGGATGTCATGCTTCTGATGTGACATTAAATCAAGGTAAACACTGATCTCATGGGTTTCACTGCTTAAGAAGCACAGGAAGAAAAAAATAACAAAACCTTCATGGCTCTTGCTCTTTGACCTCTCACGACAGCGAGATTCCTCAAAGTAAGGAAGCCCAAATGTATGTGGAATGGGAGGTATCAAGTTTTCTGTCTGCCTCTTTGTGTTTTTTTTTTTTGTCATTTGCTCTAGGGGAGATTTATTCTGAATAAAGAAGTTCTGTTAAACAAAATTTTCATCAACAAGAGCAAGCAGATATCATCCCAAGACCCTACATAGCATCCAAGCCACAAGATCATCCTTTCTTCTTCTTTGCACCCTTTCATTGCATTCCTCCTTTCTCCACAACCCCCCTCCTGCCTTCCCCAGCACACATGTCCCCCCCCACCCCTATGCCCTGACCATCATGGACCATTTTTCCTAGCTGATGATTTCAAACCCTACTAAAAGGTCATGCTGAATCTGGGCAGCCATACAACAACTTACTTCTTTTATGGGTAAGAAACAACAGGGAAGACAGGTGCAGTATTTCAGCTTATTCTTCCTTTTTCCCAGCTAGCTCCCAAACTCCCTCCCTGCACAGGCATGGTTTTCTCTTTGAAATAATCTTGATGCACCTGGTAATTGCTGGAATTCCTGAGTGTAATGGTTCAACAATAATTATCTCTTTTTTCATGCTTTACACAAATTCTTGTTTAATAAAATTACTGCTCTGGGCAAGAGACCGAGTTGTTCCAAAGATAAACAAGGAAGAAAAGTATTTATTGCCATAAATGTTCTTATAGAGGCTTCCTCACTTTGTTTAGGTGTGAGCAAAGAGAGCAGATTAGATCCTGTCTGGACAGATAAACAATAAATTAATTGGTTTGCCCTCTCCAGTTCCCTTTGTATTCTGTAAAAACCCAATAATTCAGCCCTACTTTTTTGTTTTATTACAGGTCTCAGGCAAGAAATCACACCCAGCAAATTCTGTAAGCGATCATGCCAAAATAGAGATGATCATGTTACAATATTTAGTCCTAGGTTTCATTTAGCCTTAGATTCAAGGGACTCTTCCAAAAGCCTTTGCTTCCCCTGGTATAGTCCTCCTCTCACCTTGATGCCAGCAGGTGTCATGGTCAAAATATCCTACACAGTCTGTGATCACTCAGGAACCACCACAGGTTGCACAGGGAAGGAGGGAGCTGTGATTTCACAGCAGGGTGAAGAACCCAAGTCCGGACCAGTTTGTTCCTTGGGGATGGCTGCGAGATGAATGTAAATTACCACACAGGGTCCTATCTCTGTAGCAGGTACACATGCAGAGACTGCACAGGTACTACTCTGCCCATATGTGACATCATGGGTCCAGTGCAGCCACAGCTGTGGCCTGTCACAAACACCACCCCAATGAGGGCAAAGAGAGGTTTCATCTAAAGAGGCAAGCAGAAGAGCAAGGAGAAGGAAGAGAAGAATATGCCATTTTCATATTTTGGGTTATATTTTTTGATGGGTAGTAGAGAGTTTGGAGACTTTTGATACCATCTCTTTGTGAAAAACAAACAGTTCCCCTCATTCTGCCTCCATCATGTGGAATTAACAGACAGAGCTAAAGCCAAAGCGTCTGATTTCATTAGGCTTACACTAGGGATGAGTTTCTCTCTGCATATCAAGCAAGTCATTGTACATGTTTAAAAGTTTCCTTTGACTGAGTCTCTTCAATTACCTTCCCACCTCCTTGCCTCCCTGAACTGCTTGGACAGGTCATATTAACCTCTGACAAGCCTTAGACTCACTCTTGGAGCCCCTCCATCTGGCTTTTGTCACCTTTCAGCCTCATGAACCGCTCATCCAGAAATCCTGCGCTGGCTATTTCCCAAGTCCCAGGCTTCTTCTCCCTGAAATCTTGCTGCTTCTACAGCTTCATTCACTTCTGAGAGCCTTTCTCTACTGGAGCTAGAGCTCATACCTTAATTCCGCCCTTTTTTGTCCCTTTTAATTTAATCTGCAGGGGACCTTCATGTGCACACATGAACCCACTTCAGGGACACGGAAATGTCTTTCATTCTCTGTTCTGGATCTCTCCACAATCTTCATTCACATGTCTTTGTTCCCCAGTACCTCTTTAAGGTTGGCTTATATTCATCAGAAACAACATCTGAGCCAGAAACACAGAAGTCACCCTGGACCTTCTCCCATTGCAGAATGTGGCAGATTTCTTTAGCACCATCCTTTGTATCTGCCACTTTTACATCCTTCCCAGGCCCATCAAGATGTTAACGAGCAGCAAAATTATGGTGATGTCATCATATTTTTTCATCCCTCCAGTCATTCCAGATTGTCTGAAGGTCTGCTCCAGGACGTCCCCCCATGATGGCTAGAAGAACTAGGATGTCAGGCAGGAGAGATGCTGATGTGATTCTCTGCCAAGGTGGAAAAACCACAGAGAAAGTTTACAAAACCCCTGGGAAGGCTGGGCAGCTTTAATCACCTCTCCGGTGACTCCTCCTGCATGACTGAGCAGTCAGACATTTGACTCAGGAAAAGCACTGACCAATTCCCTAGGGAACCATGCCTTCATCTCTCAGGACAGGGGGTTTGGCTGAGATATAGGTCCAAGGGTGCCCAAGTGAAGAATTCATATGCCCCTTCACTCCCACCTGTCTCTGCTTGAGGAGGATATCATGAAATGATTTTGGCTGGGTTGTTCAGTGCTGCAAAAGTCTTTGCTGCTAGGTTTGCAACAGCAAACTTAACATACACCCCCTACCCGCCCCTTAGGGACACAAGTGCCTTCTAGGCATTACATGTATTGGTGGCTGACTTTGTACCAGCCAAAGATGACAGGACAGCAGACTGAACGTGAGAGCGTATGCACGCAGATCTGCGGGATGTGAACCTATTCTCCATGGGCCTGTGCCCGCATGCTCTTGCACACCAAAGTGCCCGTGCTCACTGGTAAGCATGCCCTCTCTCATTTTGCACCAGGCACACCCACACTCTGCTTTGCATCTTCTCTCCTGGCAGTTCCTCTCCCATTCACATTCGTAGCCATGCCCACGGACACACTCTCTGCACACAGATCTGCTCTTTTTCTCACAGGCACACCCACTCCCTCACATGCGCTTTCCCTTTGTCTCTCCTTTCACGGCCACAGACACTTCTCAAAACTAACACACACACAGCCCCCAGCTGGATCTGGTCTTGAGCTCCCAAGATGAAAGGAGCTTGTTCCTTCCTAGGAAGAAATATTACTGCTCCTTTGGAAAACAAAAATTTACTTTATTTTTTTCTTTTCTGATGAGGCACTGAAAGGCAGAGTCTGAGCTCACCTTAGGGTGCAATGTGCCTGTGGTGAGGCAGTCCAGAGCACTTCTACCCTGCAGAGTAACTGATCCTTCGGTGGAGGATCGGGATCATTGTTCATTAAGAGAATAATAAAACAGCCCGAAAGCTTCATCACTGCACTGCAGCAAGGAGTGAGCAAAACGGGGCTTCGGAGCCCTTTTCCACTACGAGAGAAAAATTGTGCCGGCACTGCCTCCCAAGGGCTGCGGATGCGGTTGCCATAGCAACGCTACATCTGAGTCAGAACTATTAAGGATCACCATGGCAACAAGTGTCTCACTTGCCATTTCCAGAGAGCTGACAGGGTTTGGACTGGAACCATCACACCACAGGAGAGGAGCAGTGTGGGAAGCATCACTCAGCGCGCCCTGGACAGGGGCAGCTGTGCTGAGCCTTCCAGGCTCTACTCACTTCGGGGTTCTCCTCCCAGTCCCTGTACCTCCAGACCCAGCATCACTAGGTTTGATGGAGCCACAGTGTTGGTGCAACAGCCTCTGCACTCAACTGTGAACACACCGGGTGTTGTACCCCACGCCATCCCCTGAGATGAGGCAGAGGCAAGGGTCAGGGTGGTTGCGGTGAGATGAATCTCCCAGTAAAGCTTCTCGAATAAGCAGATTTTTTAACCCATAAACTCCAGACAAAGGAGGAGATAAAGCTCCCTGCTGTCTGCTGGTTCTCACCCTCCCCTCCGCACAGGAGCCTTCATGCTCCTGTGAATATTGAGCGGTGACAGAAGCCTGAAGGGATTTACATTTCACACTTGCCAGCAAATGAGCAACAGGAAGATCACACCGAGACCCCAGCACAGTGCTATTACTGATATGTGCACTAGACATACACTCACTGCGGAGTCTGAAATTGTTCCTTTCTCTCTCTTTCTCTGTGGAGAGGGACCCAGCGCTTTGTGGTCACAATGTCAGTGCTGCCTGAAGGCAAGTGCCTTGGGTCCTGCACTTAGGACTGCTGAGACTGAACGTAGCAGTGCAGCAGACCAGACCTCCTCTGTGCATGCCATGCCAAGAAGTCAGACACACGTGTACGTGCACAGAATGGCTCTGCATTTTGCCCAGCGAGGTGGGTGTCACTGTTGCACAGACCTGCTGTTCAGGCTCATGCAGTCAACATACAGAGGTACTCTGGAAATGGCCGCAGAGCTTTTAGCACCACCTTATTTCCCTGTGGGAAATCAGGTGAAGGGAGCACAGACTGCAGCCTGCAAGGGAAGAAAGAAACCATTACTAAGTTGTCCATGTTGCAGTTCTCTTCCCTATCATGACCAAAGTGATTCTCACCACTCTCCTGCTGTAAAACCATCTGAGACGTAGGCAACACTATTCTGACAGAAAATACGTGGGAATCTCAAGTTTCTTAGCCCATGCAATGCATTAGGCACTCTAGATACTGGGACTTTGCTTCTCCTCCCTTTCTTTCTCAGCACTCAGTCTCTTCCCTACCCTCTACATAAACTACCCACATGACACCTTTACACCAGAAAGTGCTTGTTGGAAAATGTGCTGATATTGCAATAGATAATCTACAGATCAAAGGAGGCATAGCTTTATGTGACAAAGGCTGCCCAGGTACACGGGGTCTCCTACCATCTCCTTAGGCTGGTAGAAGTGCCTGCATGTTCCTGCATCCCTCCAGCCCATATTCAGGACAGATAAAGCCTGCTGAAGAACAGCCTGCATCCTTCATGCACTGCCACCTCACTGGGAAGGTGAAACCACAAAATCCACATGTATCAGAGATAGATATGTTGGTGCGTCCTTGACTACTGGGACTGTGCCAGGTATCTCTCACTCTGTCTCGAGCCAGGGGGACAAGCACAGCCCAGGATGTGGCTGGTTCATAGGACCAGGTTTTGTGATTCTGGGACTGCTGGTGTCACATTTTCCCCATGACTCACACAGCTCTGGTAACTTGACTGATTGATCTCTTCAGCTACCAGAAAAGAGCAGTGATACTGTTCCCCTACCTCCTCCACCTCACAGCATTCCACCTCCCTAAGTCTTGATGCCTCACCCTGCTCATGGCTGTATCACACCATTGACCTGTAACAGGCCCAGACAAACCCACTCCACAGAAAGGCGTTTGTTGGTTTGTTTTTTTCATTAAAACATTAGATTTCGGGAAACATGAGGCAGAGTGAGGTGCTTGTTCCTTCCTGTTTGTCACTACTGAACCCACCTTTAACTTTGGGCTCTTTCAAGCCAAGTTGCAAAATGGCTCCCTGCTGGGACCCCTCTTTCCTTGAGCTATTGCAGTTTGATTTAGCTAGTTTTTTTGAATTACGGTTGGAAAAGACCTCCAAGATCATCAGGTCCAACCTTCAACCCAATACCTCCATGACCACTTGACCATGTCCTGAAGCACCACATTCACCTGTTTTTTGAACACCTCCAGGGATGGTGACTGCACTGCTTCCCTGGGCAGCCTGTTCCAATGCTTAACTACTCCTTCAGTAAAGAAATTCTTCCTGTTATCTAATCTGAACTTCCCCTGGTGCAACTTGTGGCCATTTCCTCTTGTCCTGTCACTAGTTACTAGGGAGAAGAGGCCAACACCAGCCTCACTACAGCCTCCTTTCAGGTAGCTGTAGAGAGGAATAAAGTCTCCTCTCATCCTCCTCTTCTTCACAGCTCCCTTGGCCTCTCCTCATGTTCTCCAGTCCTCTCACCAGCTTCACTGCCCTCCTCTGGACCCGCTCCATCACCTCAATGTCTGTCTTGTACTGTGGTGCCCAAAACTGGACACAGTACTCCAGGTGCAGTCTCACCAGTGCCAAGTACAGGAGCACAATCACCTCCTTCCTCCGGATGAGATATTTATATATTGTGATAACTAAATTTACAGGGCAGTGACAAAGTCATAGCTGCTGTGGTTCAGAGCACAGCTTGGAAAGACCAATAGGAAACACTCACCTGTGTGTAAAAAAAGATTCCCTTTCCACTTGGGACTTAGAATGAGGAGGATGAGGATGATGTGAGTGCAGTTGCACTCACAGTTGGTACCTAAACCAGATACAGAACAGACCCTTAAGGTCCTTGAAAGACTGCGGCCTGTTTTCCTCAAGATGAGTTTTAGAAAGAAGCAAGGTGGGGGTGGCATTAGCCAGGGCACCAGAAGACTCCCATCTTCCACACCACTTCTCTGCATGCTTCCTCAGTGCCGTGGGCCAAACCAAGCTGAGTGGAAGCTGCCAACTACCTTTGCCTGAAATAATGGGATATTTCCGCTGATAAAAGGAGCCATGGAAAAGCTTCCCCTGTTCTCCTGTCTCCAAAAAGATGTTTAGCTTCTAGTTCCTTCTATTTTCTGATTTTTCATACACATTTTTTTTGTGACAAAGATGTTTGGTTTTCTTTTCTAAAAACGGGAGAAGTAGATTTATGATGAAAAGATAACGCCGTGTTCTTGCCCCTAGTAGCAGTGCCACCCTGCTGCCAGAGACTGAGCAGGGAACTGTGCTGTCCCTTTTATTTTGATAGTCATGCTGGCAGGGCTTGCTCTAGGATTGCTATAGGAGTTTTCAGTCCTTCCTCATCCAGCTTTTTTCACATTAATTCATTTATTTTGTCATTAATAGATGGTGTGCATGCTACTGACTGTAGAGCTGGTGCTTTCCAGATATGTGCAAACACTTTGTATTAGTTCTGAATTAAAATGGCTCACACCAAAATCTCTGCCTCAAAAAGTCAAGGAAAAAAAAAACCCTTATGATGAGGTTTTTCTAAGTAAATGGATAAGCTGAGACTCCTAAGTAATTTAAGGAAATTTTATTTCTTCAAAGACCACTTTTCCTTCAGCAGGGCAGAGGTGGGAGATATTTTCTAGATAAGAAAGATTTCTCTTTTTTTTTGTCATTAAACAGTGTGGTGAGTTGACAATGACTGGCTGGACACTGAGTACCCACCAAAGCCGCTTTATCACTCCCCCTCCTCAGCTGGACAGAGGGAGAAAAATATGGCAAAAAGCTCATGGGTCAAGATAAGGACAGGTAGAGATTACTCACCAATTACTGTCACGGGAAAACCAGACTTGACTCAGGGAAATTAAATTCATGTATTACCAATCAAGTCAGAGTAGGATAATGAGAAATAAAACCAAATCTTAAAACACCTTCCCACTCCCCTTTCTTCCTGGGCTCAATTTCACTCCCAGTTTCCTCTACCTCCTCCCCCACCATGCAGCAAAGGGGGATGGGGAATAGTGGTTGCAGTCAGTTCATCACACGTTGTCTCTGCTGCTCCTTCCTCCTCACACTCTTCCCTTGCTCCAGCATGGGGTCTCTCCCATGTGAGACAATCCTCCACAAACTTCTCAAATGTGAGTCCTTTCCATGGGCGAACTGCTTCAGCAGGGGTCCTTTCCACAGAGTGTAGTCCTTCAGGTCCTGCCAGCAAACCTGCTCCAGTGCAGGCTCCTCTCGCCACAGGTCCACAGATCTTGCCATGAGCCTGCTCCAGCGTGGGCTTCTCACAGGGTCACAGCCTCCTTCAGGTGCATCCACTTGCTCCAGCATAGGGTCCTTCATGGGCAGCAGGTAGAGGTCTGTCTGCTCCATCATTACCCTCCATGGGCTGCAAGGGGACAGCCTGCCTCACCATGGTGTTCATGATGGACTGCAGAGGAATCTCTGCTCCACGACCTGGGGTACCTTCTTCCTGTCCTTCTTCACTGACCTTAGTGTCTGCAGAGTTGTTTCTCTCACAAATTCTCACTCCTCTCTGTTGTGCAGCAGTTTTTCATCCCTCTTAAATATGTTATCACAGAGGCACTACCATGTCATTGACTGGCTCAGCTTTGGCCAGCAGCAGATCTGCTTTGGAGTCAGTTGGAATTGGCTCTGTCAGACATAGGGGAAGATTCTTGCAGCTCTCACAGAAGCCACTCCTGTAGCCCACTCACTACCAAAACGTTGCCATGCAAACCCAATACAAACAGCTACTTGTATTATCATTGGTCCTCAGAGTGAATACACCTATTAAGTTGATTCAAGGCCATTCACAATTCACTCTGTCTCTGAGATTTCATTTCAGGTAATCTTTCTGCTGATGGTGCTTGTGTCCAGCAGTAGCCCAAAAGGCTATGCACATCATTCTTTAAAGATGAGTGCACACATTCTGCTTTAACAGACATAAAACATAAAGCTCTACTTGAAGTCTCAAATCACTTCCTGACAGATTTAGGGCCAAACAGCAGGATTCACTCTTTAGGACTTTTCAGACAAAAAGGAGAAACTGGGACCTGTGGACCTGCTGCAGGTAGCTGTGGCCACATGCCCAGCCTAAAAGCACGTGACAGAGCAGTGAGGCTTTGTGCAGATGTGTGTAAGATTGATACAAATATGTTGCAAATTACCCTCTACTAATGACAGAATGAGGCTATTCTCACTTATGAGTCACTTTTTTTTTTTTTTCTTATCTATTTCCCATGTGTTTATTTTCTTGTATTAGAAGAATAACAGCATACCCACTGGCCAGAAATCTAAGTGCCTCAAAATAGCACTGAGATAGGTCTGGCTTGCTCAATGCCTGCTGCTCCTTCAGTGGATCTCAGACCCTTTTGACAAGCTGGAGAACACTGGGCTGTGTCTAGGAGTATAAAAAGCAGTTGTCTCACACCAAGTTCAGTATCTGGATCCAGGCAGAGTGGGCTGGGGGCAGTAGGAATGGCACTTTATTTTACTTACTTTCAGCTGTTTCTTCCCATAAATGTTTGCCTTGCTCAGCTCCTGAGAAGAAAATAAATGCCACAGGGACCAGCTGGCATTCTCCCACTCCTCCACGGACACAGACACTAGACAAGCAATTCTGTGTGTCCACAGAGGGGCTGAAGGAAGCTGTACAGGGCTTCTGTGCCATGGCTTGGCCCTGTCCACATCTCTGAAACTCACCTTGCCTTCCACCCCTGCTCAGTCCCGGGAAGACTTTATAGGAACACAGAGTAAGCGTAGCACAAGACCAAGCTGGCTGTGTAGACCTGACCCAGGTCTGTCCTCTTCTCTCTTCAGTCCCTGCTCAGCCCCATGGAAAAATCCTTTGACTCAGGGATGCTCCTATCCCATATTTGGACACCTGGGAGGCTCCCAGCAGCTCCAGGATTCCCATGTACAGGGATTCCTGAGCACCAGTTCTGCTAACTGGGCCCTGGGACACTGATGAATCATGACCCTTGTGCATCAGGTATTTTTCTATGCGGGAGGAGAAAGAGAGGGGCAAGGAAAATGTCTTGACTGGTGGATATTTTTTGCTGCTGTGGCTTAGTCCTTGTTAAGTATTGACTAAGGCAAGCAAGCTGGAGGATTTTGAAAGGATTTTCCATTCAAATCAGTACACAAAAGCTTTATTACTAGTCCCAGTGCTGGAAAATCACATGTCAGGCCCCATCAAAATCATGACAGTGGCTTAAATCATGAGTTTAAAAATAGATGTGTTAGCTTATTATTATTTGCTTTAAGGTTTCTGAATCATTAGGTTAAACTGGCATCAAGTTCTTAGTGTTCTTCCATGCCCAAAAGCTCTGAAAACTCACTCTAAAAATATTAATAAAACCCTTGAGATCCTCAACTAGTCAGATTCCTCTAGAATATGAATCTTCATGAAAAAATGCAACACACACTGTCATAAGATCCTTGCTAAAACCTTGAGAACTGCCACTTTCTTTCTTCTCTTCAAGGGTTTCAGATATGTTTTATCTGCTCTTTTCTGCCAGCAACAAATACAACCAGTGACTAAGCAGCACAAAGGCCAGGTTTACTTTTAGGAGAAAGTAACACTTACAGTTATTTAGGTGCTGGCAGGGAGCCCAAAGATGCTGCTGATAACCCTGCTATCAACAAACTTCCAAACTACCATATTGCCTGCACGCTGCTTAAGGTCCCTCTTTTTAATAGACCCAATGGATCATGATCCAGATGTCCCTGCATTGATACTGGATGAGCCAACTCCAGACCCAGAAATGGCACAGCCCCTCATCACTACAGCCCATACCAAAGTGTCCAGGGGGCCTGCTGCATCGTGCCCAGTGGACCTGCCAGTTCCCAGCACCAGTCTGAGGATTGCTCACCCTTGGCCATACCTTGCTGTGCAAACCCTTGGCATTGCAGGTGAATGCTGTGCTGTGTGCGCACCCCTCTAGCTGTATTCAAAGGATGATTAATGAGAATAATGTTACTTTTGGGCAAGGGCCAGCCAGCCACAGCAATGACAGGGATGTGTCGAGTGCCATCCACAGCCTGTGCAGGATCTGCTGCTCCCAGATCCCTTCAGTAACCAAGTATGTCAGCCAAGAAAAAACATGGTGGTGGCACTGGCAGATATGTCAGAAGGAAAGAGGGAAAGCAGACTTCATCTTGCTGCCAGATGTGCTCCAGTGCAGAGGCCATGTTCTGTCTCTCACGTGGCCACAAACACTCACGCAGACATTGTAAACCCTGGATCCATGTGCTTGCTGGCTGCTTTCTTGCATCTGGCTCACTCCTGAGGGACTGGAGCCCTGCAGCATAAATTGGGATATCAGCCCTTACCACCTACTGGGCTGCAGTTGGGTCACCCTGTACTTTGGTCACATTGCCTCCTCACAGACTGGCTGCATTCTGTGCAGAGTCCCTCGAGCAGCAGTCTCCCTGCCACCACCCTTCCTGGAAGAGCTGCTCTGAGGAAGGATGGCGTGGTGCTTTCTGTAGCAGTGGTGCAGTCCCCAGCAGATGTCAGGCTCACACCTCAGTCTTAAGGGGAAATTTCAGGGCTCAGACTGAACAACCAGGCTCATGGTTAACTCATGCTCACCCAACTTTTCTGTAAAGTGTGGAAACATGAATGTATCCAGATGTGCTAGGCACTGGCTTCTCCTTCATACCATCCAACACTGGTGCTCAGGTGTTAATCTCTTTTGAAGATAGCCCTACATAGCTATTTCAAATAGAAGAGAGTCAGGGAACAGGTTATCTGTATGTCCCCTGATCTGAGCTAAATCATCAACATTTTGCTGGCTACCACGGTCAGAGATCATAGACCTGCCACTGGGCTTGGTAAATGCTGGTAGACTGGGCTAATGCAGAGACTTCAGTGCGTGCAGACAGCTGATGCAGCTAAAGGAACAACCCTGGGGAGCTTAGAGATACAAGAAGGGCTGAGGAGCTGCTAGGAGATGTGAGCACTGGAAAATAAGAGATGCTGAGAGAGCCAGCTGGGGGAGGCTAATAAAGCCTGCCTGTCAGGGGAACTATCTGACAGGCAGACAGCCAGAGGAGGGAAAAGACAGCTCACTTGAGTCCATGGACCTATAACTGGGTTATGGAGCTATGTAATCCACTTAAGCGCTAAAACTGTCCTGCCTCCCTCCCCCAACCTTTACTCTCCTCTCCTGTACCTCTAATATTCAGAAATGTTTCCTCGAAGCTTCGCAGGAAGTCTTGACAGCAATTCAATTTGATTAGTGCTAGCTGCAGAGTTTTCCCAGAGGATCTTGGGAAATACAGAGATACATAACCCCCAGAAACCTGCAGGGTATTGACAAGTTCATACGGTGTCTGCAGCACAGGAGAGACCTGCTCTGAGAGAGGAGCACGCACACCCGCAGAGAGAGGGTGGGGTTCTTTTAACCTGCATTAGGAATTATATGTGGACACTTAATGCAGTTTATTCAAAAACATCTGTCTTTTCAATTATGTGTCATTTACCCTGAGAGAGACTGGAGAAGCGCAAGATGCAAAAGGCCTCTTAGATCATCTAGCCCATCACCCCACAAATGAAGAATTAATCCCATTAAGGGTCACTGTTGGCTTCGGTGGCTTCAAGATTTTGCTCCTAATTGCACAAACACAAAGCCATTACAAGACTGCTGTCTGACAGAGGTGCTTTCTTTTTATAGGGTATATAATTTCTTTAATTAAAGGGTCTTATCTGCATGCTTATTAGCATTATTAGAAAAAATATTGTCCACCTCTGTTCTCATTTCATTCTTATATCCTGGTGCGCTGGATATAAGCAGGAGGTGAAAATGTGCAAACGTGCGTGTGTACGATGAGATCAACAATGCACTGGCATATCAAAAAGACACGTCCTTGCCCATGAGGGGATTATAATCTAATTTATTATATGGATTGCAGCAGCATATTACAAGCAAAAAAAAAAAAAAAAAAATTCATTTTATAGGAAGGATCAGGAATGTAGCACCAAACCCTGATCAAAAAGGGAGGAGTCCCTACTGATTTTCACATGCTTCAGATCTGCAAACCACCACAGCTGAACACATTGCTGGCTGTGTACACATTTTGTTTGCTCTCTAATTATTAATTTAGAAAGGACATTCAGTCAGGGAGGGGACTGGATGATAAATGTCCCTGAGAGCTGCCTGGAAAAAATGAACAAGAAGGGATTTATGGTATGAGAGGAACATAGTCCCGAAGGTTGTCTCCTGCAGACAGGATACTGTGGGAGAAGGCAAGAGGGCAGGAGGATGAAGAGGACAAGGCTGAATGCATTGACAATCTCAATGATGCAACCAGTGATGGACCACAGGGTGGGTAAACGTGCAGAGAAGGCCCCTGAGAGAAAGGCAAGAAGATCAATATGGAAGCAAAATGCAAAACTCAAAGAAGAAATGTACAACTGGGGAATCAGGCTATCACTGCTGTTTCTTATCCTCCTGCATATTGCAGATGACAACTAAGGGCTCAAAATCTTTGCATATTAATTAAATCTATTATAAAATAATAGCAATTTGCAAATTTTTGATTGATAAACATTTTGGTCATCTCCCCCAGTAAAAAATGTGTCCCATCATTGATCAATGCTAATGACTTTCAATAAAAGCTAATTAAGTAATGCTATAAGATTGGACAGAGCATAAACTAAGTCCTAGGTATGCCCTAAGCCAGTCTGAGGGAGAAAAGAGAAAGGGATCTTATCCTTGTGAAGCTACAAGGGGGTTATTTTACCTACTGCGATCTTTAATAAGACTATCAATCAGCCAGAAGGGATGTTTATCCCTGTCTCCCAGCATATCATATAGAGGTAGTCATTCCCCAGACACAAGCAAATAATGAATTGTTCTTTGAACCAGGAGGAAGATGAGGCCCATCTAGTAACCATCTCAATCAAAATGGAAAGCACCAAGTCAGAAATATAACCCAAGGCAAGACAGGAGAGCAAAACATATTAGATATATGTATATGTGTTTCTACATAATAAGACGTGGAATTGGAACAAAAGAATAAACCATAACAAACCTAAAGCTTAATCCAAGACATTTCTCAGAGTTGCTAATGGGAGAAACACAAATTGGTTTGACATTGTATCTTCTGCTGAACGTCAGCATAGTGAGTAAAGCAAGGAGTGGAAGCCAAGACCCCAGAAATCAGAGTTGTCTCTGCTGCCTCACTATACCTAATGTACTGAGAGATTAAAGGACACTCTCAGCTTTCCTTAAAAAAAAAAAAAAAAAGCATATGTCCTTCATGGTAGCAGATATAATCTTGGAAACACAAAGCAATTTCACCCTAAAGGCAAGTGAAATGAACTCAAACCTTGTTATTTTAAAATACATTATTAGCTTCAACTCTCAGGAATGATCTCTGCTGGACATTCTCCTGTTCTGTGAACACTTAGGAGTGAGAAAGTGGTGATCAGAGGAGGGGAGAGGAAGGCTTCTTCTTGCATGCCACTTAGACCAGGTGAGAAGGAGAAAAGGAGAAAAAAAGACAGAGGTGACAAACATAAGAAAGAGACATCTGTCTTGTTAAACAGGAGTGTCTGTGATATTTGCAGCATCCTTAATATTTGTTCCATCTCTTTTCTGACCCTTCTACACAGCACTCTATAACCCCAAAAGGGGGCATCATATCCCTCAAAAGATCTGTAATAGCTTCTACCTATATGTGTATGACATTAAAATTTGTATCACTCTTCAAAAGCTTCTATACTTTATATTCAATACCATACTAATTCTACAGCAACATTTTCAAAGATAATACCTTGATTTTGTTCTTGATGAAATCTTTTAAGCTTTCAGTTACAGAGCACCATATGAAGAAGCAAAGGATGATTTTTTTTTAAGCAAAAATGTCTTGTAATGGATTAAATGTGATGCAGTTATTAAGCTTTCTAATGCAAGATCTCCTACTTCAGACTGCAAAGAGCAGTATCTATTATGGTGTATTCCATATTACTCTAGGAAAGCATGCTTGAGACTCGGTTTGAGTTATTTTACTGTTGGGTTCATTTTTTGTTAGTGATATCTACTTTTTAACAGTTCTGGTGCTAACATCTTCACGCATAAATGGTCAGATCGGTGATTCTAATCCTGAAGTGACAAGTCATTATTTAAACGATCTGTACTCAAATATTAACAAATCTTGTTTATTCCCATATCCTTAGGAACTGCGGCAGAGCTATGCATGGGAGGTAAATAAAATGGCATATAGGTGTTAATGGATGTATGCTCTTAGTAGGAGTGCACACAAGCTTAACATAGATTCATTGAAATAACAGAGAATATAGTCATGACGGTCTAAGGAAATCAGCGAGACAGGCTGTTGAGAGAAGTAGTATCTTTTGTTAGACCAGTTGATATGATTAGAAAATGATAAAGTTTTCAGGCACTCAAGCACTTCTTATCCTCCCTTCTCCCCCCAGTATATCAGCCGGTCTAACAAGATATTATAACTCCTTAAAAACCTTGTTTCATTTACAGAGAGATGAACTTGTGATCAGGTGGGAAAATGTGACAAGCAGGACTGGCCATGCGTGCAAACTGAATCCTGAATTATTGAAAGCAACCATGTGGCTGCCACCCAAGCAAAGAGAGATGAACAATAAGAGAGGAAGCCAGAGGAGCAGTGCCCATGGCCATACGTCTTTCACACCAAGTATTTATCTTTCATTTGTGTCCATGTTTATTAGTAGCTTAATGAAAAAGATTGTCGTGCATAGTTTCATACGCACTGCCTTTGTGTATGTGCTCGCTCTGCCTTACTGCTGTCTCTCATTCAGCAGCTTAGGAAAAGAAAATGGAAAATCAGTCAGGATTTGGCCCGTGTTCCTACCCGTGTCTCTGGGTTAGACCTCAAAATGATGTAAGCTGATGGAGACTCACAGAACTCACATGGGTCTGCTGAATTATGCCAGTAAAGGATCCAGCTTGTTTACTTATCAGCTCTTTATGTCTTACATGATGAATTCTTCCTGTACTGACAGTAAATAGGAGATGTATTTATGTAAATGAGAGAGAAAGAGAGAGAGAATGTTCTCTGATGTTACACCAGACTGGGGTTCATTTAAAAAGGATTGTTTTCTGCACAAAAAATATCAGTTGAAAGATGGACAGACAGTTGTCATATTTGTTTTGAAATATTGGGGCTTCAGTTAAACAAAAAACCACAAAGGCTTTTTTTTTTTTTTTTGTACAACAAATGCAAACTTGTTCTAAAGACAGAATTTCCATTTGTTGACAAAATTGGTTTTTTAGGTTCTGCTGGAAAGTACTCAGCCTAGAAAAGGTCTTGGATTCCCACAGGCTTTTCTGTTGTGAGATTTTTACCTCCAAATCTGTATGTTCATCTAACAGAAGAGATTTTCCAGCCTAAAAACCTTGCCTGACTTACACTTTGAAATATTCATACCACTTCTACAACAGGTTATATCAGCTGCTTGCTAATGATGGTTTATTAGTAGCAAGTGGGGTCTAATATTTACCATCTTCAGATACGTAAGAATTACATGATTTTTACAGATGCCTGAGAACACAGCTTGTGTTCCTCCCCAAAAGGGAAACTATGAATCAGTCACAATATACAGCTGAGACATAACAATAGCTATTGTCCTTTCATTTTCTGTGACAACTAGAACACAGGCACTGAACAGCAGGACAATGGGGTTGTGTCAACATGCAGGATTTCAGAGTGCTTACAGATATGAGTCATCCCAGTCTGTTACTGAACACTAAACCTTTGGTGTTACAAGACTTTCTTAGTGGTTTGATTCGCTTTATTTTTGTCTTTCTTACTTTACCCCATCATTTCAGAAAATGTGAAAGGAATGCATTCAATGCTTGCAGAAAAAACGGTCTCTCAGGACTGTGCAGAATGGTCAAATTTCTCCAGGCTTTCTAATTTGACTTATTAATTTTTACTCCCTGCCACACATACTCACAAAACCACACTTAAATATAAAATCTTCTACTAGTATTACAGATGAGAAAAATGTTGTGAAGATACATCAGGAGAAAAACCTTTGGGCTATGTTATAGGTACATACAACACCACAAACACCTTCAACATGTTTAGAGTTTGACCTCTTCTATATATTCATAATACTGTTTGCTATTGGTTACTCTGTAGTGCCTCTTTCTGTCCTGTTAGGCACTTTTCCATTATTGTCTTTAACAGATCATCTTGTTTCTCTCCCCATCATTAAAAGAAATATGCATCTCCCTTCCCTGGCCTCTTGGGACTTGAATGAGAAAGTGTCGCCCTTCTTCTTTTCCCTATTTTTACTCTAGGTGCACAGTCATCATCTCTAAACACAGTTTAAGATCACTGATTCTGTATTTGGTAACAATCTGGCAGAATTTGGCACACTACCCAGGGGTGAGGTCATTTGGTAGAGCAGGGACTCTGCGGGGATCTGTGGCTGTCTTGTTTGTTACTAAGCTGTTCCTCCCAGGAACTCTTCTGCTGTTTTAGCTTTTAATCTAACAAATATTTTGAGTACCATTCCTTTTCTGAAGAGATTATTTGCTCTGTTGTCCTGAATACTGGTATTACAGACTCAGACTCTGGCCAGTGTACCTGTGATTTCATTTCACAGAATCACTGAATAATAGAATGGTAGGGGTTGGAAGGCACCTCTGGAGATCATTGAGTCCAACCCCCCTGCCAATGCAGGATCACCCAGGGCAGGCCACACAGGAACAGATCCAGGCAGGTTTTGAAAGTCTCTGGAGAAGGAGACTCCACAACCTCTCTGGGCAGCCTGTGCCAGGCTCTGTCACTCTCACAGTGTAGAAGATTTCCCTCATGTTGAGGTGGAACTTCTTGGTGTTTCACCCTGCTACCATTACCTCTCATCCTATTACAGGGCAACACTGAAAAGAGACTGGCCCCTTCTACTTGACACCCACCCTTCAGATATTTGTAAACATTAGTAAGATCCCCTCAGATTTGGTAGCTGTGTTTCATTGCCTGCTCAAGAGAGCACATCTAACTCTTTGTGGACCTAATGGTGGTGAGGAACATTTGCAACACAAGTTGGTTTGCCCCAAAGCATCCTTTCCCCTGTGTTGATAACACATGGATTGTCCCTGCCACCCATTCACCTCATATACTGCTCATCTGTCTTACTCGGCTAACAAACTCAGAGCACCTCCTGCCCTGATTATGACCTTTTATATTTAAGTCATTACAGTGAGGCACTTGGAATACATTGTGGTGAAAGCTGATCATACAAGAAATACAGCAATTGTTCTGCAGCCAATGCTGTCTACATCCCCATCCCGCTTTTATTTGAGTCCCTGCCACAGGAAATATTGAACTGGACTAATGCACAACAGAAAGTAAATACATATTGAAGAACTGCTCAAGTTTTATCTAGCCAATATTAAATGATCTTGAATTTGGGGCAGAGATGGGCAAGGGAAGAAAACAAAGCAGCAAATGTTCTGTCTGACAGGGCTTTGGAATCGAGCCGTAACAGTCAAATGTCCATGCTTATCTCTGCGTGTTGTGGAGGGAGAGGGGGACACACAAAGGGGAGGGAAGCCAGGCAAGGGGAATAGATCTGTATGAGCTAATCTGTTTCCTGCTTTCCTCCTCCCCTCCCCACCTTCCTTTTTCTGCCTGTCTCTCCTGGGAGATGACTCACACCTGCTCTGCCCTGATACTACCATTTCCCATCAGAAGCACACAGTCACTCTGATGTCACCCAAGCTGTTCTGTGTTAGATCCCTGCATTGTTTACATCTGCTCTCTGGTGTGCAGCATTCAAATGTTATGATGGAAAGCATGTTCATAACTCAGCACGGACTCACAAAATCCAGCCACCTGCCTATTACACACTGACGTCTGGATGGCATCACAGGTTTCTGAGTGCTTCAGCCTTCTGGGAACACCATTTTAGAGAGGGTCATTGAATCTCCTCTTTGTCTTTATGAGTCTTTATGAGAACCTAGGCAAAACATTCACCAGTTGACATCAGGTCTTCAAATAGACAGACTAATGACTTTTCAGTTCTAAAGGTCTGAGTCATTTCATCTGCATCTGACCTTATCCCACCCACACCTTCCACCTTAGCTAAAATGTACTCTCTTACCTGCGTATAAACAACCACAGCAACATTATCTAATGCTTTCTACACAGGATCTCATAGTACTTCGAAAACATTAAAATGGATCAAGAATCAGGACCCCATCACAATGTGGGTAATCATTATTTTAATTTACATTTTAGGAAACTAAAGGCATAGGGATAATAAGCATCTTTCCCAAGGCTATACAAGAAGTAGAGCCAGAAAATTGGAAAAGAATAGGGCAACATGACTTCCAGCACTGTATTTGAGAGCCACAACCATTCTTTGATTCAGTCAAAAGGACATGCAGGTTTTTTACATCTGTTAGTTCTGCAAAGTTTTGCATCTCCAAATTTCTCTCTGAGTTTCAGGTTCAAGTGAGCCTGTATAATTTAGGGACATTCAGTGATAATAACTGAATTTTACCACCTTTGTGGCTCAAAGCAAAGCTGTGGACTGAACAAAAGCTCGGGAAATCTTGGATGGTTGTGGGTCTCTGATGCCCACCGAAGTATCACACAGGACAGGCTGCACGTTATTCTGAATGTCACCAAGAAGGTATTGTTCAGCCTTATTATCCTGTCATTTGTTTTTCTTCTTTGCTGGCTACATCTAAAATACCCATCACTGTAGTATCCAAAGCTCCTTACAGATATCATCAAAGACAGGAAAGATGGTTTGATTGTGAGCTGTCAGAAGCAAGCTGTCTGTGTGCACAGATACTGTACTTATCCAGCACATACCTCTAGAGCAGACAGCTAGAATTATCTGAAGAATATGAGAAATGAAGACGTGACGGCTTTCCCTAACTTGGAAGATGTTTTCCTTCAGACATGATCCCTGTACTGTGCTCTGACAGTTGCAGGTTTAAGGTTGATCTCCAGAAGAAGCCAGATCTAAGATGTCAGCCTTTCGCAGTGGCAGCTAAAACCCCTGGAAGAGGCTTCCTTGGAACGCAAGTGTCCTCTTCAGCCACAACTGTCACTCCGCTCTTAGGGAAAGTGGTGGGCAAGCCGCCTGTGCATCACAGCATATGTGACCTAATTTTTGGAAGTGCTGTGGACCTTTACTGACCTGAACCTAGACTTGCAAACAATCAGAAGAAAAAGGAATTTCTTTTCTCCTTAACATGAGAGAGGCAGACATCCTTTTACAATTAAAATAATCATGAGCATATGTCTGACTGCTTGCATAAGGCAGCGAAATTACATCCATGGTTATATTTTGCTCTTGTTTTCTTTGGGAAATGTGATACTGAAATAGTGCCTTGGCCTTTCCCAGTGATAATTTCCCAGTTCTATTATAGGAGGGATAGAACAACAGAAAGACTTCAGCACAGGTTTCCAGGAGGGCTTTTACACCTATATAGAGGTAAGGATGCATACTCTTCTTTCTAGAGACTTTTATCTTGTTTGGTTCAGCCATTCATTGTTCCAGGTGTCACCGGGAGTGCCAATAACAGGCCTATTTTCTATACATGCCAGAGTTTTTCTGTAATTTGCCATTCCCTCACTGAGCCCCTGGATTTATGCTCTGCCTTGGCTGCCTCTCCTGCATGTCTGACTTCTTTCTATCACTTTGTTCAAGCTATCAGGTACCTACTTCCAGCTTTCTGCCCCCTACAAGGCTGCTTTGATTCTTCAGTTTCTGCTTCAGCTTTCAGTCTGGCATTGACCAGCAGAAGCATTTGGGAGCTACAAAATCTGCCCCATTCCTGCAGTTTGGTACTGATCAAACTTACCAGACAGGTCTTACAGCCCCATTTACCCAGATGTCTCAAAACACTGTGGAGAAGCAGTCAGGCACCACCTCTGATGAACAGTAGGGAATATGGCAGCCAGAAAAATAACCCTTTTATAGTCCTGGTTCCCAACTCCCTTCCAGACACAATAGATCTGGATCAGCTTTCATCACACTCCTGGGCTATACAGGCTGTATCTCACTGAGGAAATACAAAGCCATAAATAACCATTCCAGGTACTACCTGTCCAGTGTTGGGATGGAAAAGCTCTGGCCACATCTATACTTAGCTGACCCTCTGAGACTCTGAGGGATTCCCAAAAGCCCTCCCACAGAGCCTGGGACCTCTTGTTCATACCTTGCTGATAAGCAGCATGGTCCCAAGCTGCCCGCGCATCTTCCCTTGCAGTTCATGATAACAGGAGCCTGCTGGGA
Organism: Ceryle rudis; assembly: GCA_033439905.1. NCBI lineage: Eukaryota > Metazoa > Chordata > Aves > Coraciiformes > Cerylidae > Ceryle > Ceryle rudis. Next base: position 32,195 of record JAAGNO010029284.1, read on the forward strand.
AGCATCTCACTCTGTTTCTCTGCTTTAATGTTGGTCAGTTTATGTAATCCAAGGCCCCTGGGGATACATAGAGGCTACCAGCACAAGCCTGGATGACGGCAGCCAAATCACTGTGTGCTGGCATGTGCTTCAAGGCACAGGGCACCACCTGCATGTCCCCCTGCCCTAATTTTGACCCTCCTGCTACCAGCTATGGAGGTGCTCAGCACAAAACCACAGGGCTCAGATGCATGGCATTGCTTTCTGCCTGTCCTGCAGGGCTCTGTTTTCTCTATTCTGCATAAGTCTAGAAAACACCGTTTTCTTTTGCTGTGGCACTGAAGTTCTGCTGTGCAGTGGCAAGACAGCCCCCCTTGCTGCCTGATCTCACACCGCCAGATTTTACTACCCACCTGCTGCATACACACACACTGACACACACACACAGAGTCCCTCTAAACTTCTAATAAAATGTGATGGATTAACATTTAAATGCCAACACTAAAGCCTCTATAGACCTGCACTTACACTGATGAATGTTTCCAAGAAACCTAAAGCTCCAGCTCTCGCTGAAGATGGAGTCTACCCTCTGATGAGTGATTTCTGATGCTCGACAATGTCTTCGTTGGATGAACACCTTTGGATAGTGTCCCTGTGGCTCAGGTGGATAGCAGGACTGCACCTGCTGCTTCTTTGAAGAACCAGGAATGAAAGAGCCTGTTCAGAGAGCATAAAGAGAAAAAATGAGTGTGCTGCTAGATTTTTCAGGGCTGATATATTACAGGATAGCTGAAAAATAAGGGTTCTAATGGTGGTAGGAAAAAAGTACCAAAGTGGCATGTTTAGTGCTCTCTACTGAGTAATCATCTTGCTTTGGTCTTATGGGGCTAACACAGGAAGCAGTGCTCTGATGCCTAGTTCATGGGATGTGTTGGCATTGTCTGAAGACCCAGTGCTTTCTGGCTACTGGTGCCTGAGACTTCCCCCAGCAAACCCACAAATTTCAGTATCTTTTATACCCGTCAACCTTTCCAGATCACCACATTATCTTTTGGCCTCCCCATTCCTGGAGGGGAGATAGCAGAGGTGGGAGAGGATCAGAGGAAGACAAGAAGGATGTATGGAAAAGCTTACATACAAGGGATGACTAAGTCATGTAGGATTCTGCAGCCTAGAAATGAGATATCTGACAGGAATATAAGGTAGCAATTGCCATGAACATGGTAGACACACTGGCTGGTACCTGTCTTTTCTGAAACAAGAACCTTGAGCACCAAATGAAGGTAGTAGCTAGATGGTTCAAAACAAAGGGGAGAGTTTCTGAACACACAGTAGAACTGGGAAGCTCCTCTCCACAAGGTGTACTATAACCGTAGGTGCATTCAGAAAGTGGTTGGACAAGCTGATGGACAAAAAAAATTAAGGTGCATGGAAATGAGCCCTGGTTCAGGATGTCAGTGAGTTGGAAGCAGAGCTGGAAGTATAGTCAGAGGAAGTATTACATGTACTTTGTCTATTCTGACATGCTTCTTCAGGCACCCATTTCTGGCCATCAAAAGAGACTGCATACAGGGCCAGTTAAAACATTGTTCTAACCCAGTACTGTTGCTTTTGTCACATATGGGACTACCTAAATGGAGATCAGAAGCTGTCACTCTCCCTCCACCATCTCTCACTGCATCAGGCACCATATGAGAAAGAACATGATAGAGCTAAGAGCATCATTTTCAGAAGCTCATTTTAAAGATAGGGCAGTAAGGAGCACGCCTCGCATTCACAGAAGCAGGCTGAAGGCAGTGGCTACGTGGCACAGTGCAAGGCACTGTGGGGAAACCAAAACTCTCTTAAGATATGGCTCACACATAGGAAGAGACATAACTGAGCAGCTCCAGAGCAAGCCATTGCAGAGAACATTTTCCACCTCCATAAGACTTTCTTTTTCTTTTTCTTTTTTTTTTTTTTGTTAAAAAAAAGCAGCTTGTTTTTTGGTTTTTGCTGGAAAGGGAGAAGATAAACATCCATATCACAGAAAAGCACACGCTTTTAGTTGGACCAACTTTAGTTGCAGCTCCATGGGAGAAACCAAGATCTGGAAGCATATGGAAAGAAATCTACAGCTGGAAGGAAGAATCCCTGCAGCTAGGAAAACCAGCCTGTGGTAAAACCCTTGGGTGTCCCGTGTTTTCATACTTCCAGAAAGCTGAAAGGAGACTGGATCAATAGAGTTTGCATCATATTTGCGTTGTATTAATTTCATGTGTTTGTCTTTCTCTGGTGGCCTGTCTGGGCCAAATATAGGAATTCTCCCCACACTTTTCATACCTTAATTTTCTGTAGGATGAGAGAACAATTAATACTGCCTATAACTAGTGACTCAATGCAGGCAGGACATGTTGGCATTCCTACTGGCACTGAATTTTCTGTTACCTAGCTGGTGTGTTTTCCACTCATGCACTCAAGGTTAAGCTGATCTCTGGATTCAGGAACAGGAGATATCTTCCACTGCCTAGAACCACTTGATGTTGGGGTTTTGTGTTTTTTCCCTGCAAGGTTTCTTGTAGTGTTCTTGTTTTTGCTTAGTGGTTATTTGTTGTTGGTTTGGTTTTAAATGCCCTACTGTATCAGCAATCTACCATAGTAACGGCAGTGACCTGCCTCCCGGTCGTCTTCCATGGAACATTTTAATAAGCTTTTGGCCTAAAATACGTTGTAAGTTTGCTGTAAGGGTAAAGAAATTTATATTATTGTTGTGAGCAGAGCAGATGTTATGTAAAATGTCCCGAACTAGACCTCTAAGGCATGGTGGTTCTTTCCTAGGTGTGTTGTTGGGAGCACAGACACTTTTCTCACATCCAGCCTTGTTGTGTCACTGGAGGCTCAGTGATGGCATACAATGGAGAAGCTTGCTGTATGCTGCAGTACCTAGGTTTTGAGTACTTGTGGATTTATGCTGGCAGGAGAGACATTAGGTTTCTGTGGGTGTCCCAAACTTGTCCAACAGAACAGAACAGAACAGAACAGAAAGATTCTGGCTTGTGTCCAGAGTGCTCACAGGTTTCACACGCAGTTCCTTTATCATTCTTGTTGTCCAACATGGAAACTAGCAGGCACTCCTCCATCTCTTCTAATGGTCTCAGCATAGCTCATAATTCTATTGTATTTACTTGCAAGATTCAGAATGAAGAAATTAATCTGTGAAGCTAAGTGCTATCAAAGCTAACGGCCTTTCCTGCAAGCTTTTGTCTCACAAGCCCATCGCATCCTCAGTGTCTATGGAGGTCTTGCCTGTGTGCTGGAGGTCAGCTCTGACTTGTCATAACTACAATTGGAGACATCCTGACCTAAATGTGGCTGAAGTGGGCAAACTCTGTAGTGTGTGCCTGGGGTGTGAGACTGCCCATTCATCACAGCTCTCACCATCTGCTGTCAGCAGTGAAGGCCACTCAAAACTCTTCCTCTCTTATGTGCGGCAGGTCAGTATAAAATGCATTGTCTTCCCACATCTTCTCATTTGTCACTCAAGTCTCAAAACCTTCTGTGTTGACTAAGACGGCCATAATCCCAAATGGAGAAAAGAGAGAACTTTTTAAAACTGCAAGGTCCAAGTCTTCTCCCTCGTTTGCTGAGAGGAGAGGCAGTGTGCACTAACTTTGTAATTTCTTCTGAACAACTACAAATGCCATTCCCAGAGCTGTATTTGGCATCCACCTCATGCTCTTTTTCAGACACTAGACTTCCCTCACTTCCCTTTGATTTTTCCATTATCTCCCATGTATTCTGCTTTCTCTGACCACACCTTCAGTTGAAGGCTGTGACTTTGCTTCCCAAGATTCAAACAGGCTGCCACCTTTCATCAACAACAATTTCCTTTTTCTCCCCTCCAGAAAGTATTGTCTGTCTGGCAGACAAAGGAAAGCACCTCTCACATAAAAGTGGAGCAGAACTAATGTATTTACTGTATTTGCCTATTTTATTATTCCTTGGAGATGTATTAGTTTAACAGGTTTATTTATGGTACGTGAAAAGTTAAATATTCCTTTGTCCTTGGGATTTACATAAACTGGTGCAGTGTGAGATTCTGGGGGTTTTAATGAGGTATTTGTCAAAATATTCTCCCCAGTAGATTTTTTAAATACTTTTGAGACCATAAAGGATCATTTTCCTACAATAGTCTGCTTCTATCAGAGCTTGTTTGAGTGGCTTGTAATATCGTGTGGATGTATTCCCTCTAGACATTTGATTTCCCTTTTGGAGTACTGAGAGACAAGAGGAGCAGAGCCTGGAGGTTCCCTTTCAGACTCTCCCCCGAGCCAGGACTGAGTGAGGCAGCAGGAGCTTCTTGCATCCCACTTGGGTCCTTAGGGCTAGATCAGGGATGCTACAGAGCCCACCCAGCAGTCACAGGAGCCTAAGCCTGGAGTTAAGACACACAATAGAGTTCACCCAAGCTGTTAGTGTACAATCCTCCAAACCAGGGTGTCTCCTCCCCCAGCTCTCTTCCTTAGCAGAGTGAGGAGAAGCAGCTCAACGTCAAAAGAGATCTGGAAGAAAATGGCAGTGGGTGGTGTTGCTCTGAGAAGAAAGAAGCCAACATGGGATGTCCTGGACTATCAGCTTCCAGGGCAGCCCTCATCTTTACTGTAAAGATAAGATCTTTATATCTCTGCTCCTTAAGAGATGGTCTTTACCATAAGGGCTTTACCATAGGAGTTGAGTCAAAACCACCACTTCCATAAATGTCAAAGTTGGCCCCAGGAGGCACAGTACACCTCCTGAACTAGTATGTCAGTGATGCCCTAGCTGGACAAGACACGGGTTCCAGGTGGTGTTGAATAGATCACCTGTTCCTGACCAGTTTCAGGAAGACACACTGCACTTGCCCGAGCAGGGACAGCCCAAATTTCCCTTGCCACCCACAAGCACATCCCAAAGCCTGGGTGTCAGCAGGACATAGCTGGCAGCAGGTCCTAAGGGGAAGGTTAGCTGCTGCTGGGAAATTGCCGGGGTGGAGAAACAAGAAGGAAGCTTGTTCCATGTATAGGGAGCAGGGTCTGTCCCAAAACTCCAGTCAGAAGGGAGAGGAAAATGGGAGGAAAACGGGAGCACCTTATTACTCTTTATAACTATGTGAAAGGAGGTTGTAGTGAGTGAGGGTAGTTCTCCAAAGTAACAAGTGAAAGGACAAGAGGAAATGACCTCAAGTTGTGCAAGGGGAACAAAAATTTCTCCCAGAAAAAGATTTCTTTGCAGAAAGGGTTGTAAACCACTGAAATAGTCTACCCAGTGAAGTTGAGTCTCCATACCTGGAGTTACTCAGAAGATATGTAGATGTATTGTTTCAGGACTTGGTTTAGTGGTGACCTGGCAGTGCTTGAGTTAACAGTTGGATTTGATGATCTTAAAAGTCTCTTCCAATAAAAATGAATCTAGGATTCTATGATCTCCATTGAGAAAGAATAAAAAAGTTTCATCTCATAAATGTCTACAGCCAGAGCTGGTGGGCTTTTCTCTCATTAACATTTAGAAACAACTTTACTCTCAGCCTTAGTGTTCAACAATTTCAAATATTACTGATCAAACAGGCCCAGCTTATTGGCCTACTTATGTAACTATTTAATTTTGCTGTTTAAACTGTGTTCAAGAGTGGGAGCAAGGTTAAAGGGTCTCTTTCATTAGAGCACTCACCAGCTTCCAGTCATGATGGCTTTCCCATCCTTTTCAGAGCTATGGCAACCAAACTCACAAAGATTACAATGGGTCTCCTCTCACCTGAGATATCACAGGATATAGGAGAAAACACATGAGAAAAAATGACAACAGCAGTAAGATATTTTTGTAGCCTTTCCTTTTGCATGGTTAGAAAATTTCATGGGTGTTGCCCCAAACAGCAGCCTAGGTATGTACTGCTAAACAAAAGAGGACCAAGGAACAAGCTGGAGTACTATATTCATGATGGTCCATTCTGCTGCTTATCTCAGTTGTTAAGGAAATTTTGGCCCATGCCAACTAGCATTCGTCTAGAAAATGCCCAAGAAATATTTGGAGGTCAACATACTCAGGTGACAATTTCCAATACATCTTATGGATAAGAGCTGAAACAGCTTTTTCTTCCTCTAAAACAGTCCCACAACAGTATCTGAGCCCCAAGGACTATTGTGGGGAAACAAGGGATGGCAAATTTCTTCACTGATCTACCTTGCCCTGGACTGCAGTAAAGATATATGGCAGTCTGGGCACTTTTGCCTCTGATAATTGAATAGCACATAACCTTTAAAAATAATCTGCTTCAAGTAATGAAGTCATTCACAAGGAGTTACTTTTCTCTCCAGAGCATCTGTCATCCCAGATGCAATTAGTGGCAATGCTTCATCACTTTCTTCCTACCACTTTTCTCCACATCTTTCATCAGCTGAGCTTGAGACTGGTAGATTAAGGGACACTGCACCTGTAGGAGAACAGTGAATCTGTATAAACACCTGAGCTACTGACTGGGTTATTTGATTTTCTTCTCTTAAAAAAGGGCAGATTCTATCTTTTTATGACAGCAGCTCCCATTAGCCTTAGTGATATTTGAATCCATTTGCATCAGGACTGAATTTAATATGCAATCACCTATCATCTGTGTTTGATTATCTGTTGACTCCAGCTGAATACTCTTGCTGGGTTTATTCTTTCCATGTGTGTTTTCTGCATATCTTTCCCCAAGCAATTGCATAAACATATATTACTGAAAAACTCATATAGATCATTGTTATCTGGATTTACTGTGAGAGGTATACTGTAAGTGGCTGAGAGAATCAAGTCTTTCACAGATCTTTCATTCAGTCTCACAGACTTCATTTCATTCAAAATGGCAGGGATTAGCAAGCACAGTGTTTTTGTCCTCCCCAAAATGCATGATAACATAAAACAGATGAGACTATTAGGCTGCTCAAGGCAATCAGAAGAGGATCTCTTGTGAAGGCTGTATTAAAATATAAATGTAACAAAATATTCCTTGCCAGAAGAAACCTCTTTCATCTATCATAGGAAAAGCTGGATTTACTTTTTTTTTCCAACTAGACTTCTTATTTCTGCTCTTCTGTCCATTTTATATGTTCTGTATCAGAGGTCCCACACATCTCCTTAATGAACTCTGATTCTTTGTTCTTATAATTTGTAATTAGTACCTATCGCTTGGTGTTCCCCATGGCACCTGCAGAGAGTTGCTGGTTGCTCCCATGCCTTTGGTAAGGAGAACTATTTGGAGGAACAAGTTAGGAGGCTTTTTTTAAATATAAATTCTACAGTAAAAATTAATTTTTATACCTAACTACTGACTGTGCCCAGTCTCCGAGAAAACCCAGAGCTGCTCAGTCCCTGTGCACTGGTGTTCTGTAGCCTCCTCTTCCAAAAGAGACAAACTGAACTTTTGTTGGCATCTACAGACCAAATGGGTTTTTTCTTTAGACTGCATTGAAGACCATTCTCACTGGGAGAATCAAGATTCTCACTTAAACTAGATACTCTGATATCACACTATGGGTGACCAGGATGATATTCTGGGTTTAGGACTGATACAATGGAAATGTCTGGTATAGACAGACTGCTAGATGAAGGTGGGGATAGATTTAAATGAATATATGATAAATGCTACAGAACACATGTGCACAATCTGTCCTGCTTCCTTTACCTATCTCTATACATCCTTACTGCTTTTACCTGTTCAAAGAAGCCAATTTGCAGAACAGACAGGACTTAGATGACTTCTCAACATAAATTCTCTAAGAGGGAAAAAGTCACTCACCAAACCAATCACATTGTGTCATATTTGGTAATTATATCTGCTACCTTAGAATAATCATTCCCCGGACATTGCCCATAATAAAATTTATTCTATCAAAAAAACCCATGTAAGCTTTTGCCAAAAATCATTTCCAGAGCTGTCAGTCACTCCTAACATCTTCCTCAGATCCCTCAGGCTTTTATGCCAGAACAAGGGACTAAGGCAAAACTTACCGATGTATTTCAGAGTATCTTACCCAAGCAGGTCATAACATGCAATAAGATAATAAAAACCATTGCTAGAGGAAAAAACCCTTTTAGGTTTTATTACAATCTTGTGTAAATAAATGTGCTGCCCTAGCTTACCACACATATTCAAGTTTCCTCAGTGTCACATTATAAATTAAATGAGTGTGAATGTAAACGCTGGTAAATTTCTTATTCATATTTTTAGAGTTAATGTGGAGTTTGGAAGTGCAAAAAACATTGCTTCAGATAAAACATCACCACTATTAAAAGACCCAGAGAGTACTATGTCTTGTATGTAGACAGAGATGGAGCCATATATAGCCTGCTTGACTTCTCCTAAGAGTTGATGCTATTGATGATT
>JAAGNO010029284.1:40647-53141 GCA_033439905.1 Ceryle rudis
AAATAACAAAAAAAAAAAACAACAAAAAACCCCCACAAACAAACGAAAAAAACCAAACACCAAAAAAACCAACCAAACAAAACCACAGAAAAACAACCAGGGAAAAAAGCTGCACCAGAAAAGAAACAAATCCCTAATTATCAACTTCGTGGAGTGAATCAATATTTACCTCCAACCATGATAACAATATACATAAACATATCCTCATTCTTTCTCAGTCTGTGTGGGTGTTGATCTCTGGCTATGGCTCACTAGACACAACCTGGGTAGCACTTAAATCGTTTTGATCCCAGGAGAAGATAGCACAGACTTGGCTTGCACCAGAAGTCAGTACTGAATCATATCGAATCCCCCTGCATTGGTGACTGGTACAGAAGCATCAGGTACACAGAAATTGAAGGGCAATACCTAAAGACATAGAGAAAAAGGTCACGTGGGCAAGAGACATGGTAGGGACAGCTTGCTCTCTTTGAGGTCTTTTTTGACATTGGCATGTGAGAAATCACCGTACAGGATGCTGATGGTGTCAAGGCTGTGCTGACATCCTTTCTTCAGCATGGTTTCTTTGTCTTGTGTCTATGGGTTCCTGTCTAGCAAACTGATCAAGAGCCCACCGAAGATGGTCAGTCTTTCCATCGGGCTTCAATGGGCCTTCAATCAAGACTTACAAGGTCAGTTCTATAAAGTTTTAACTGATTTTTAGTACCCTCAGTTCTCACTGAAATGCTAGTAGTCAGCATCTCCAGAGGTGCCTTATAGATTGGGGCTCTAGATCTACTATGACATGCAATGAGTAATTTGTTTTTCAGATGACTTTTCCAAGGTCATCTGAAGCATATGTGATTGGATGGACAAGAAAGGCCATCTCTGTGGACACAAATGCCTCCTTATCTTCACATTGGCAAGAGAGGCAGGATCAATCAGCAATGTCACACATAGTGATAGACAACCAAAAAAAAAAAAAATTGGGTGCAACATTATAGAGTCAGGTTTCTATTTATGTAGGGCTGTTACAGCTCCTAAAATATTCATTCATTTTTTAATAGATTATTTGTTAAGCTAAAAAAAGAAAAATAAAAAAAAAAAGAGTGCAGTTCTCCCAAAGTAAATAAACACTTTTGCTGAATGGAAGCTTTAATTTCTGAGTACGTAGCTAGCTTTAAAAGCTGAAGCGTACCCATTCATTATTTATAACCACTTAGAAATCTTAAGTAATCTGCTAAGAGTTATTACCTAATACTTGCTTTCCAGTGTCCAAAACATACTTGGTGCATGTACACAGTTAGGGAGGTTTTTAGTGAGGCAAATGAATGAATGAATCTGCCCTCTTGCTGGGCTGAGGTCTCTCAAGCATCCAGGCTTCCACTGGCCATCTCTCTAATGGAGGTATGGTGCTTCGTACAACACTCACACCCCTCCTATCTGGAGGGGATATGATCTGAAAGCAAGACTGATCTTCGCTATCCCCGATGTCACCACTGTAATCAACAGAGATGAATACAGCGTCTTTTGAGAGTCATTCACTCCATCCTAGGAGAAATGGGCTGAATTAGTTGGGGTGGGGGACTGTCCCATCTCCTTGTGTTGATTGTAGGGGAAGCCCAGATTGCTCATTTATTTTACCTTCAGCCTTTTAGGAAAGATTTGACCATTTACAGTCCAGTCTAAGTGATAATCTTAGCCAAGACAAATGCAAAAGGACTACAGTAGACAGGGCCTCCAAAAAGCTACATGTTAGCGATGGGTTACTAGCATGGCATTTATCAACAGATACTAAAGCTCCCAAGCCTCCCTGCTTCACCCCAGTCAACATGCAGGCTGCACTGATTGAGACGAGGGACTGCAGCCCTGGACTCGGGCTTTTGCACATTCTTCCAGTCTTCTTCACATTTTTAAATGCTTTCAGTATTCATCTAATCCCGTGGGCTGCCATTTGGTCTCTGAGGGAGTGCAAATGCGAAGTCACTCAGACTCCCTGGGAGCTGCACTGCCTTCCTCGGCTGAAGGTCAGCACTGACGTTCCCAGGTATGCCTTCTTTGCTCAGATGGGAGGACTGGAGCCATGTCTCATGCTGGGTGCAGCGAATACACACCTTAGACGATAAAAAACAGATCTAAGTGGGGAAAGAAGTTACTGTCGTGGATATCTTCATATCTTCCCAGATGAATTTCTGCACATTGCTTGAATGATGGAAGGACCTGACTGCAAGAAAGCAAAGTTGTGATCATACAAACAACTGCACTGGATTACACAAAAGGTTCAATTGTGAGGGGTTTAGCATGCAAGAAGGTTTAGCATGCACTGCACAGGAGTTAGCTACTTCCATACATTATCCTCTTTGGTTGCCCATTTAATTCACAGAAATATAAACAACGTTATCTCCAAAACTGAGTTTAAGAAACAAAGATAATCTCTCTCTCTCTCATGTGCACGCTCTCTGCCATTTCTTTTTTGAGTCAGTCAAAAATGTGAAAGCGAGCTTGAACTGCTGAGGAGAGAAGCAGCTGCACTGATGTCAGAGCTTCTCTGAGGACATTTCCCAACAGGCCTGGAAAAGGATTACACTGTAGCTGGTAACAGTAGGGGATGTTGATTTTCAAATCCCTTTTATTCAGTATTTGTGTCAGTGTTTTCATGCGTGTTACCTCTGGGCTGAGCCAAACATAAATCTGTTTTCACTGGTCTTCTCATTAGCATGCATGAAACAAACATTAGCAGAGAGGGCATCAGCACCGAACGATAGCAACCCATTTATATAGCTTTGGGAGGCAAGCAGCGGGCGGGGAGCAGTGGAGTCTGACATACAGACCTGGTAAGGGTGCTGCTGAAAGCCCGTGCATGGTGCAGAGTGTCAGGCTGCTGTGTATTGAGGTGGGGCATGTAACAGCCAGTGTGTCAGAAGCAAGTATAGGTACTGGAGTTTCAGTCTTGGAAACCAGGGGAGGTCCAGTATCCACTGGTGAAAGAAACTTTATTTCATGCCAAGATCATCATCTGCTTCTACATACAAAGCTAGAGAAGAAGTGACATTTCTGGTTGGGGTTTTTTTTTTGTTTTTCAGTCACTGCCTCAAACCAGCCCCACAGGAAGAAGATCTCAGATTTTTTCTTTTATCAGTTTAATGGTGGGTGACTTCTGTATTTAAAATACATGCTGGTCCTATCTCCTCAAAAGCAGGGAACATGGAATAATGTATGGCTCTCTGCTGTGCAAAATCCACTATGCTGAACAAGTTTTTCTTCCTAATATAGATATATCTTTACTGTGAAAGCTTAGGCACACGTGAACACAAGCTCTGTGTTAGGAGTCATGCTAAAGAACAAACATTTTCTGCATGTCTGTAATTGTGGTGGCTGGACTTTGTCTTTTCATGCAGCAAAGCTACTGCAAACAAGGCATTGTACCAGACTCTGAAGCAGATTCCATATTGCTAATGACACTGGAAGGCTGAGAAACTGGTGTCTATCAACAACATCCCTTGTGTTATATTAATGACATGTACCAGAAGCAATGAAGGAAGATTGTTGTCTTGGTCCCATCTGGGTCCTGTGCTAGAGAAGCAGAAAATGATAGTGTTTTTTGGGGAGAAACATTTGGCTCTCTAACCATCCTTTTTTTCTTTTTTCTTTTTTCTTTTTTTTTAAATATGCCACAGCATCAAGCCCTGGTTGCTTTCTAATTCTTCTCCAATCCTTTGGAAAATGTTCTGGTGAAGAAGCAAGGTATATTGCAAAGAGCATTGCCTTGACATGGAAAGGACAGTGTAAAATATGGAAGTGGAAAGACCGTACCTCTGTTCTTCAGTGAGGTAAGAGGTTGTGTATCAATGACAGCTGCTAGAGATTCACCATCTCAACGCACAGGAGTCACTCGGCTTGTCTGCAGGACCAAGGCAAAGCCTTCTACCTGAATCCCAATGACTTCATAACTCCAGAAACCTTGAAAAGAGATGATACAAGAGGATGCTAAGGCATCCCTATGGATCCTTTTTGTAGCAAATGACACTGAAGTTCTCCATTAAGCTGAGGACAGGACACTATCAAACAGCTAGCAGCTTCTTTGCTCAACCTCTGCCTGTGATGAACAGTGAGCCCCTTAGAGGTGTGATGGTTGTCATCTAAGTTTCTTGATCCCAGTGCAAGAGGCTTTCTCCAGAGTAGCACCACTGTCACATGCCAAAAAGTAAATAAATAAATATCTCATAATTAAGAGTGCATTCTTAAAAGCAGCCAGGTCTAACACTAGACACACATGTCCCTTGGTGTTACTGGCTGCAGAAACTGGCCCATCTTAGCACACTGAGCCAGCAGGTTCATATGCACCAGGTTTTTATTAGCTTATTTAATTTAGCTTCTGTGGTGAGGACGTAGCACAATCTTCCCATGTTTTTTTCAGCCAAATCTGCAGTTTAGTTCCTCTCTGTACACAACTTGAGCACAAAGCCCCTACTTTTCACTACCTGAACAGATTCTCAATTACCTTAAACTGAGAAAGATGAATCCTTCCAGCACAGCTATACCATATTTTGTGGACACAAGCTTGCCTTGTCACTCCCAAATGGTATCTTGGGACAAATACAGGCCCTCAGGCTAGCTGTGCACCTTGGCCAGCGACCCATCAGCATCACTATTCTTGGAGAAGGGCACTCTCTCTGCACAAAAGATTCCATAAACACCTCTGTGTGGCTAATGCTCTTGTCTCACTACAAGTCTTTTTACTGTCCTGTAGTTAAACATGATTTAAACATAATTCCCAATAACTATGTTTGCATCTTGTCCTCCTTAGCTTTCCCACCTTAAAGTTCCTGCAGTGAGAGGCAGGAAAATTTCCTATTCTAATGCTTGTGCCTGGCCCACCCTTGTTTCTCTCCCTCCCTTTCTCCCTCTGGAGCAAGTGAGTTGACCATTCCTGGCAAAGGGCAAACAAAAATTATCTTACCCTGATCCAAGACAAAAAAGAGAGGAGAACTGGATTTCCCTTAACTTCTGATTTTGCTTTTTTCTAAATCATGTGCAAAGTTCCTGCTCTCCTCAGAGATTCAGCAGAAGCCTAAGGAACTGGGCAATCCAGGTGTGCATGTAGTTTGATGGTCCGGCTCATCTGCCCTCAAAGTCTGTGGATGGCACTGGGAGAAACTTCTGGGCACTGTCTATTTTGCTTCTCCTGTTGCCCTCTGCCTGAAAAAGCAAAACAGCACAATACCAACCTGCTGGCATTTGGCTTATGCCTGTTCTAGGATATTTTTCCTGAAAGGCACTGAAAGGTCCTCACAATGTATTTTGTGCCCTCCCATGATATTCTAGTTACGGTATGTCATACTCTAGGAGATTGTCCAACACGCCAAGCAAAGCTGCTTTACAGCAGAGTTGTGCAAGCCTGGATTTCAACCGTTAAATGTAACTGCTGGTGGGCTGATAGTAGGAAACTTCAAACTCTGTTTTTTTCCTTCATTAAAAATAAGTGACTCAGGTGTACATCACATTCTTACCATGCTTTTCTGGCTTCCTAACACTGAAGCATCAGCAGACTGTTGAAATTGCCACTTTCCAGTAACTTAATTGGTCAACAAGCTCAGCTTGTATTTCTCCCACTTATGAATTATTCTCCTCCTTGCACAATAAATGCATTCACTGTTTAGAATGCATCTACACCGAGACTTCAAGACCAATTTGTTTTCAAGAACTGAACTAGATGCTGAGAGGGTTCAGTCTCTCTGTGAGAAGGTGCATTCAGACCCTGCACCAGACGCCCTTCAGAAAAGACAGTGCTGTAGTACTGTAATTGGGTTTAGTTGCTCCAAAAGGAGGCTGACAGAAGGGTTACCCACTCCATCCCTTTTTCTGTCACAAATGTTCATGGGGAACAAAAAAAGCTTGATCACAGGGCTGGCTCGGTTGAAAAATCAACCCAGCCAAGAACAAAAGCTAGGTGCATGGACACTGGCACAGGGCAGGGCTAGGAACATGCTGCCTGGGTAGAGGAGAGGGAGGGCTTCCAGCTTTTCTACTTTGGTCAGCTTCACCAATTAGGAAACCACAGCCTGATGGGAAACCACCCAAAGAACCTAATAGGAAATGCTGCAGGAAACCACTCAAATGAACTACTAGGAAATGCTGTGATTAAAGGCCTTTTACAGGGCTTTAGCACCAAAGCACAAAAAGGAAAAGAGTGCTTTTATTAAATGCTTAAAAGCACATCTCAGAGTAGCCGCTGCTCCCTTCCCTACATGAGAGGGGAACCTGGGTGCCTCACACCATAGCAAATATCCTAAGTATTGGGTACATTTGCCTACCAGAGCAACAGCAGCACCTCTTTCAGCTGCAGTGTTAGCGCTGTGATTTAGAGACACCTGCAAGGTCAGGACCCCCCCGGGAGGCAGCTCTTCTCTTTAATCATTTGCAATCCCAGCCAAGGGCCAAGGCTTAAAAGAGGCATTGAGCAGCTCAATGGGCTTGAGTTTCTATGCTCAGCAACAGAGGTGTGGTGCTTTACTGGTAGCCTGTGCAGCTGAGGTGAGTGCAAGGTGAGCGAAAAACATCTGTGGCACTTGAGTAGTCAGTTTAGGCAAGGAAAGTCCACTTCGTGAATATTGCTTCCTCTGCTGAGTTGTTGGGGGTATTTTTGTGGTTTGGTTGTGGGTTGGTTGGTTGTTGTGGGGTTTTTTTTGGTTGGTTGGTTTTTTGGGTGTTTTGGTTGTTTGTCTTGGGGTTTTTTTGTTGTTGTTTGGTTGGTTGGGTTTTTTTGCATGGTGGTTTTTTGTTTGTTTCTGGTTTGCTTTCCTCTCCCTATTTTGGGGTTTTAAAACTTGAAGTGTTTGGTTACTATCTGTAATAATTAGTAACTAAAGATTCATGTGATACCTGCCTAGCAAGACCAAAATTCTTCACTGTTTCCCACTTACAATGCTGGTGCTAGCACACACATATACATAGATTTTTTTTTATTTTTTTTTTTTTTTATCTGAAGGTGTTGGGGGGGAATAAAATCCTTGATTAAGCATTGGATTTCTGGGTTTCCTTTCCTAGCTGACTCTATTTTCTGCTCCCTGTGTCCTAGTGAAAGAGCAATCTGCTTGCAGTGGAATATATGAATCTTTCTTCAGTGAAAAATTAATAACCTTCTGGTAATCAAAACAGAAACAAAAATACTTCTTCTGATACTAACATTTGTAATCTACCTTTAAAAATACAGCCGTGCCCTCCCACATACACCTCCTCCTGGTTCTAAATTAATTGCTGGTGCTAACAGTGCCATCTCTTGCATGAAACCTAAAATGGAGTTTCTGACCATTTATAGTCACTGTGATTCCTGTAGCGCTCTTATAAAGCACAGGCACTACAAAATCCAATGTCTGGCTACACTCCCCCTTCCGCTGCATATGAAGCTATGTATCAGCTTTTATCTTAAGTTTTGTAGTCTTAATCACCACTGAGTAAGTACGCTCTGCTTCGGAGGTATCTGTGCCGTAAGGTGTACAACATGGTTTCCTATAGAACGTCATGGGGAATTTTGGGGTGGGGGAAAATAGCACTGTATAAACAACAGCTTTTACTACACATCTATTCTGAGGAATAGAAGAGGAATTGTTGCTTGCAAGTGATGAACCCTCATAAAAAGAGAGGGGGGAGGTTTATGGCTTATGGGGGGGGGGGGGTTATATTTTTTATGCAAATTTATGTAATTATAATGAAAGGTGAGTGAAAGTGAAAACAACCTGTAAGGAAATGTTACTGAAGTGATGGGCTGATGTGTTGGATGCTGGGAGTACACATTCAGAGAATAGTTGCCTCTTTTAAGTGTGCTTGAGGAATAAGCCATTGATGTCCTTTTTGTCTGCAAGTATTAACTAATAACACAAGATGTCAATATTGGAACCAGCAGTAGAAACCTATGGCCAAGCCTGTGCTTTAGTCACCAGACCATGTGGTACGCTGCTGTGATGAGCAAGTTCCCATAAGGGTGTGGGTGCTGCAGTGTTTAGCTATTATGGCTCCTAGGGTAGAGCCCAGACCCCTGGCTCAGGTTTAGGCTCCCTGTGCAGCATCTGAGGGGAGAAAAATGGCCCAGAAAGAGGCCTACAGAAACCCACTCATTAAATTATGGTACATCCTGAGGTCGGCAGGCAACTGCCAAAACCTCAGCAATTGGTAAGTGCGGGAGTGAGCAAATCCTCACCCCTGCCTACACAGTCATTACACATAGTGAGGCCCATCTGCTTGTCCAGGACTTGCAGCTCTGAGAGTGGGATTTGGGTTTATGGGGATACCAGCAGGGATACCACGTTGTGGAGGCTCTTTCTTGGGCAGCTTGCTGCTGTCTCTATAGTGAGTATGTAGCTTTTGCATATGCTGGCTTAAGTAAGGGCTGGGCTGGTTTGTCTTGGGTCAGGAAACAAAAAGATGTTGGGGGAGGGAAAGAAATGCAATTTTTAAAATGTCTTAAATGAAATGCAAACGATTTCCCCCCAGCCCCACAGAAGATGGTCCCTCTGTTATTACTGAGTGACAAATAAGTTGTGATAGAGGACAGGGTCTCTCTTACCTGTGCATTGCTGTCAGATCCTCTGCTGATCACAGGTATGCTGCTTTGTGTGTCACAGGAGCCAGCAAGCAAGCAACCATTCTTCTCCTTCAATGCATCCAAAGGGAATTCTCGCTAGAAGAATAGCTCTGTGGTCATAGCAGTTGTGTGTGGCCTGTGGAAATCCAGGCTCTAAGGGTATGTACATACTACTTAAGTTCCAGTCAGGGTGAGGCAGGAGCTCAGCACCTATTAGAAGCAAAGACAAGCTTGGAAATCCATGATATTCAGGTTCAATTGTCATCTACATAGAGATGCAGTTGTGTGGTGTTATCATTCTTCATCCCTTCTGTGGGAGAGACAGTAGGATGGACTTGACTATGGATGGGTTTATTTTTGTCCATAGCTTTGTATAAGTGGCACTGTAAACATCCTAATTTGGGGAAACTCGGCTAAAGGGACTTAAGCACTGCTGGAGGGAAGAGGCCTACCGTCTTGGTGATTGGGCAGGGCTGAGCGTATAATGGGAAAGGAAATTAGACATATTGAATTGCAGTTTTAGACCTATATGCTTCTGTTTAATTGCCACTATAGGTGCTCTAGTGTATTACTGGATCTGCTTAATCCCAAGTCTGTGTTTCAACCTTTCTGGCGAGTATTTTACTGCTGTTCTGTGTTCTGCCAAAAGCTTATTGGATATTAATGTGCCTTCCTGTTGCTTGAATGAACCAGTTCCCTTTAGCATTAAGAAGCACAGGAAAACCACTGATCCCATTTGCTTTCAGCACACCAAACACTTTTGCTTTCCACTAAGTCTGAGAGCTGCAAATCCTCACATTTTTCTCAGTGCTCCACAGGAGACAAGTGTTATCAGATGACCTCTGCTCTGACCATTGCCTCAATCAGTACAAAAGTTAATTACTGGGTGTGGTGTACCTCGTCCATCTTTCTGCTAAAATCAGTCAGGATCAGGGCTTTAGATAAAGGCCAACAGCTGAGTGTGGGGTCTTCTGTCCCCTGGGAATACCAAGTACATCCAGCATTCTCTCTGGCCCTAGCAGGCACAGGCTGTGGAACTAGCCCTATTCTGCTCATCCACAGCTCCTCATGAGACCAAGCTCTGAATGCTCCTGGCTGCTTTTCACAGCAATCACTCTTTCAATAGGTCTGATCAGTAGATCAAACCAAGCTTTTGCTAGATTCTCATTTCATGGTTTCCAGTTCAGTGCTGGGTTTGTTATACAGTGACTGCAGTTGTCCTGGAGAGCTTCCCACGTCATGCTTGAAACTAGCATCCAATGTCGCTGTGACAGTGAAGCTGAGAGCTGAGTCTGTTACACTAAACAGAAGTGGAAATGGAGCATGTGCTCACGTGCTAGTACTTGCTGTTAGGAATGTGAGTGTCTGGCTGTGGTGGAGGTGTGACAGTATGAGCTAGCAGAGTACAGACCAGCACTTGGCCTTTGGGCATGCAGTCTAGAGGCTAGGACACTTCTACCCATAGTATCTTTTCACTGCTCTTTGTATCCCTCTAGCTGTCTAGATGTTACTACTATGGGCATCACAGTATAAATTCTGCTAATCTTAAATTTATCAGCTGGACACTGTCCCTAGTGACAGTGGGGGAGTGTCCCCAGTACAGTCTGGACAGAAAAAAATTCTTCACGGAAAGAGTGGTGGGATATTGGAATAGGCTGCCCAGGAAGGTGGTTGAATCGCCATCCCTGGATGCGTTCAAGAATCGTTTAGATGTAGTGTTGGAGGATATGGTCTAGGGGTGAACTTGCAGAGTAGGGTGAATGGTTGGACACGATGATCCCATGGGTCTTTTCCAACCTAGATGATTCTGTGATTCCGTGTCTGATAAATGCTGATTTTGTTGGCTCTCACCTGTATGTTTTCAGGCCCCAAGTCCATTCCTGGGCTTTATGGAAGATTGGACTGAGTCAGAGAGGACTTGGTGTGCTGTGCAGTGTTTGAATGTGTCAGTTCACAGCCATTCAGCTTCACTTTAAAATTGTTCTGATCAAGATGATGAAAGTACTTGCAAAGTTAGAGCGGTACTTGGAAATTGAAGGATATGAATGTCTAACAAACCTCACGTTTCTTCTGTCTGCTAGAATAAGTAATCATGCAACTTAAAAAGATCTCCAAGTATTACATGAAGGAGGCTCCTTCATTTTCAAAAAGGCTGTCAGAAGGACAGGTGTGAAGTGGTGTGTGTCTGGTCAGTAGCAGAGCTGGCAACAAGACCTGCTTTTCTTGCAGTGGTGTTATGTTCTAAATCAAACCCACCCTCATCTACTGCGGTAGCTAAACTCATCTCCAGTGAGCAGCTCATATTTTCAAAGGTTTGCAACAGTATAAATGTGCTGTTAGGACTGTAAATCAAGTGCCATTTGCTTTAAATTATTTCAAGCAAAAGCTTCTGCCTTTTTTCAGCATAATCTAAAAGAGCTTTATTGATGTCCTGTCTACCATCTGTTTTACGTATGAACCTTGTGACTCCTAGTCTTTCAAGCTTGCTAATTAGGCCAATAAGAAGCATGCCACAGGAGCTCTGAAGTTCAGCCCTGAAATGAAATGCTGGTGGCACCTCTCCACCAGCATGGGCTTGTTCTCTTTTCCCAAGCCTACAAGTGAGTGCTAGTTCCCTGGATGGGGAACTCTTCTGTCATCAGCCCCTTTCCTTACTTAAGGCAGTGGAGCAGCAGTAGCTGTTTGCATCTCCTCTTGCCTTCTCACCTGTTGCAGGAGGAACCTGGGCAAGGAGAGGCTTCTGTATTTTCTCCATCGCTGTAGCACAAGCTGGACTTTTCCAGCTGCACCACACCTCTGTTGAGCTCATCAGGAGCTCAGTGCTTGAAGGCTGCCAGATGTACTGACAGTATGAACACCGGTGTGGGCTTCCATGGGCATACACCTCAGTGGATTATGCAGATAGCTGTTTGGAGGAGATGCAGTTCTAGGCAACAGAGGCCCCCATTTGGTATGCAAGCCACTGCTAAGTACTGGAGTCTTCTGTTTCCATTTACTGGCTGCTCTTTCGGAGGTCCAGTTTTGGTATTACGCATGAATATAACAGCAATAAAAATGTAGAGCACCTGCCCACCGGTTCTTCTCTTCTGCCTCCCCACCACCACCACTTTGTGCAAAGTGATATACTGTGAAAGAGAGACAGTTGCCTTTCCTGCTGTGACACCACCTGGGGAGGGATGCTGGTTACCAGGAGACTGCCACGCCTTCTTGCTGGGATAATGGCAGGCGTGAGCAGCTGTGGATGGTAAACTGAGAACTAGCTTGGATTTTATTTATAGGGGTGTGATAAATTGTCCCCAGCAACTCTAAGGTATAAATCAGTTTATCTCCATAAACAGACACATCAAGTCTTAAAAATGAATGTTCTGAAATGCCATCTGATAAGGCATGGCTTTTCCTAGAAAGAGATGTGTGGCCGGACAGCTCCTCCTCTGCCTTCCCAGCTGAGGGAGAATGCTGCCCTCTCTTGGCTCCTGGGACCAGCTCTGTTTACCACCAGAAACTAGCCTGCAGGGGTTACTACTTCTGGCCACTGGAAGGACACAATAGCACCCAGCTGAAGAGGATGGCGATTTGCAGTTAAGTTTGAGGTGAGGCATCGAGGTGTAGATTCTAAGCTCTTAAGTGTGCGGTCTAGGCAGGTCCTACAGCATGCTGCATAAGGTTTTCTGGCAGGATACGATACCCAATGAGCTTTGGTGTGATTGTGTCCAAAGGGGTCAGTGTACATGTATTTAAACAGTAAGCACTAAGATTTGGTTTGTGTTTTGTTTAGGTTTTTTTTTTACTTTGTGGGGGAAAAAAACCCCACAAGTCTTTATATCTTCCACTTTATACAGAATCTCAGAATTTCTGAAGCTGGAAAAGACCTCCAAGATCATCAAGTCCAGCCTATGACCCAACACCATGACATCAGCTAGACCATGTCACTAAG
>JAAGNO010029285.1:0-67096 GCA_033439905.1 Ceryle rudis
GAGCAGCCAGTGTGTGCTTGCAGCCCAGAAGGCCAATCGCATCCTGAGCTGCATCAAAAGAAGTGTGGCCAGCAGATTGAGAGATGTGATTCTGCCACTCTGCTCTGCTCTGGTGAGACCTTACCTGGAATACTGCGTCCAGCTCTGAAGCCCTCACCACAGGAAGGACATGGACCTGATGGAGTGGGTCCAGAGGAGGGCCACAAGGATGATCAGGGCTTGGAGCACCTCTCCTATGAAGACAGGTTGAGGGAGCTGGTATTGTTCAGCCTTGAGAAGAGAAGGCTCTGGGGAGACCTAATAGCCACCTTCCAGTACCTGAAGGGAGCTACAAAAAGCCTGGAGAGGGCCTGTTTGCAAAGGCCTGGAGTGAAAGGACAAGGGGCAATGGTTTTAAATTAGAGTCAATTTAAATTGGATGTAAGGAAGAAGCTCTTTACTATGTGGGTAGTAGAACACTGGAACAGTTTGGCCAGGGAGGTGTTTGAGGCCCAATTCCTGGAGACATTCAAGGTGAGACTTGACAAGGCTCTGAGCAGCCTGCTCTAGCTGATGTCCCTGCTCTCAGCAAGGAGGGTAGACTAGATGACCTCTAGAGGTCCCTTCCAACCCAGACATTTCTATGTTTCTATGATTTATTAACAAATTTATTAACAAAAGTAAAAAGCAGAAATAAAAAAGAATCTTCTTACTCAGTGGATGGGTAATGTATAAAGGATTTTGGAACTAGAAGTGTTAGTCATAGGCCACAACAATATTGACATGCTTGAGCTTCAGGCTATGAATATTAAACCTGGTGTATATCTTAGTTTTATTCTGACTTCTTAGAAATGATGACTTAGTGACTCTTCTATGTTAAGTTCAAATAATCCGTATTAGTGAAGGACTAATTCCCCTGTGCTGTTGTCATATCTGTGCCAATGGATCGAAAAATGAGTGGCAGAACAAACCCATGTAAATCCGCCTGACACAGCTTTCTTCCCTCTTCTTTCTCTATTTTCTCGGGCTTATTTCCTTCCCTTGAGTGTATTAGAGCTTTAAGAAAAATAAAAAAATCCACTTTTATAGTGACTTTCTGTGCTTTAGTGTTTACTTTTTATGATATACTTTTCTACTGTTAGAAGAGTGCTCATCCAATGCTTTCAGCACCCTTGACAGTTTTTTTTAAACTGTAGCAGTAGAATTGCAGTAGCATCTAGGAATCTGTGTGGGCTGAGTCTGCTGCCAGCTACTTGCATCCACTAAGTGAGATGGAAAAAGAGGGCATGCAGGAGCTAAGCTGAGACCTGGGTTCAGGAAATGTGCACCCAAAGATTAGAATTGTGCCTATGGTATTAGAAGAGTACTGACATTTTCAGAAACAATTTATAGTGCCATTTGTGCTATTTAATGGTCCATGAAGCCAATAGATATGTTAAAGCTGGTACAACTTCAGTAGCTTTAGACTAGGGTATGTTCTCTTGGAAATTACAGGAATTTATTTGGTTTGGGAAAAACAGAGATCTTCACATTTTCATAATGTTTTACAATAAATTGTGTTTGTTACACCTTTACTGCTTTGCCTCAAGATCTATGTGGATGGTGCTGAAAATATGGCATGGGTGAACTATGTAAAATGCTGACTGCTTCTTAAATCTAAACCACAACTTCTTGTTAGACATCACATGGGGGAAGACAAAATGTTATCGCTATCTGTGCCTCTTTTCATAGAGAAGTATGCAAGTAATGCAGGTTAGATTTCACTTGTATTCATAGTTGCGCTCTGGCAAAAAAAACCCCTCACTTGTATTCCATGCGAATGCTTGCATTTGATTCAATGTTTAGAGTTGGTTATTTGCAAGCATGGGGAATATAGGACTGTCTGCAAGTTCCGGTCTTGAAACTCGTACATCTGCATTCTTGAAGTATGTAGTTCTGTTTGTAAAGTTGCCTCTTTGAGATCCTTTGTAGAATCTTGAACTAAGAAAAGACTTTGGTATAATAAAGACTAATTTCTATGCATTGAAAGCTACCAGATGACACCAGTAGGTATTAGTGTATAACTAAAAATATCAACATAGATGTGTTCACAAATAATCAGATGGGTACATGTGTTTGTATGTAGTAAAACCCACTAACTTTTAAGCTATATAAACTTTGTTGCCCTCAAGATGCTCATTTAAGAGCCTTGACTTGAATTGTCAAATCTGAGCCAGGCACTGAGCCTGGGGCATACATGTTGAAGTGTAGCCTACTCTCAGGTCAGTGCTGCACTTTGTCAGCTTGAAATATGTTTACTCCAAATTCACATGTTTATGCAGAGATGTTTCATGAATTTGGCATTCCAGGTCACACCATTTGTAAAATGCAATTGTGCTAGCTGGTGGAGGGAATCAGATATTTTTTTTTAATTTTTTTTTTAGGACTAAGTCCAAGATTGTTTATTTCCATTTTTTTTCTGTTTTCCATTTCTTTTGTAAAAGCCAGGAAAAGAAGCCAATTTAAGCTATGCCCATATTGTGTCTCGGGCACCAGAGGAATAAATCAGTAGCATTTTACTGAGACAATATGTAAATAGAACTCAACCTTCCTCAAGCTGATCACTTGATTGCCAATTTGGCCTCTGTGCAAGTACAGTGTGGCAGAAATGATACTTCTTTAAAACTCATATGCTGCCACCATTCAGCTCTCCATATATTGAGCATTTTTCTGTTTTTAATTAGCAACTTTGATATTAAGCCAACTGGCAAATATTTATGTGGTGAAGATTCTCCATTCATTAGCAAAATGAGAAAAAATGGATCTGTAGTAGCATATAACTGCCTCATTAAGCAGCATTAGATATCCATTTGAGAGCTAATAATGTAAAATATAATTTTCCGACCACCAGATGTTGATGAATAAACTGGTACTAAATTGGTGTCAGTAAAGGAATAAACAGGTCAGAGGTCAATTAGTTCCACCAGAAAGAAGCAACCCACTGGGAAAATGGCAGCAATGATGTGATGGATGCTTAGGGTGTGACTGACTGGTGTTTTACCCAGAATTATATGCATAGCTGAAAGAGACTGAGATTCAGGCCAAATTGATGTTTACCTTTATGGGTTACTGTTCTTTCTTAGTGCAGCAAAGCCAAGAGATCTCGACCAGATCTGGGGAATGTGGTAATGCTGTCCCCTTCACAAGGAGATGATGATGCTAGGTGATAATTTTCACCCCATTGGAAGCAATTGCTGAACAAAATCCCATCAGCTGCACTTGGACTGAGAATATCCTAGAGTGTCCCATCCTTCTTTAGATATTTGGACACAGTTCAGTCTTGTCACACTCAAGTGCAAGCCACTGTGTCTCTCCTTGAGTGCCAATCCCAGAAAAGAAAATTTATTCTTACATGTAATTCCATCCTTCAAGACAAAAACACCTCAGTACATGCAGAGCTTTGATTTCAGGTGATTTGAACATTGGAAGATGAGAGCTACAAGATGAGACAGCTGAGTAGGAGGACCCAGCAAGGGTATGTAGTATGAGAGCAGAAAAATAGCTCCATGTTACAAAAATTACTAATTGTTCCACTAACTTTGTACAAGTAATGCATGGTGGTACAGAGAGGATCACAGCTTCAACACTGTTCCTTTCATTTTGTGTAATTGAGATACTCAGGAGGAGTCAAGTTTTCTGTTCCAATACATATTTTTGAAATAGTGCTGCAGAAAGTAATCACCTTTTTTTTCATCATCCATTTTATTCTGACCTATCACCTTTCCTTACAGCACTGGCATGCAAATCTTGTGCACACTGCATTAAACTATATTAATATATTCCAGAAATTACTCCTAAGGTTTGCTGCATTATGTTGAGTAAAAAAGTGATGTGACAGATAATAAAGAGGAGAGAACACATGCACCTTTTTGGGGACACACTCCAACTCTAATTAAGTACAAGTCTTGGAAAAGAGTCTCTATAAAAATACTCTAGTCCTTACAGTGGCCTTTATTTTCCTTTCTGTTTGTCCCCTACAAAATCCCATCATCCTAGCACAGTGCTGGAAAGGAGACTTAGAGGATGAGAAAAAGTAAATATCCATCACAGTGCAAACTGTAATCAGTCATGAGCTGGTAGCGTTCAGTATGTGTTACCTGGCAGAACAGGGATGTTAATGATCCACTGTGCTTTTTGTACTGCTGATCATCCTTGTCATATTCAGAGTTTTCTTTCTCTGGAATAATAGATTACTGTTTTTCTGTCTGAATAGCTATTTCCTCCTCTTTGTATACAATACAAAGGCTATTGCTTAAGTATAAAAGCTTCTCATCAAATCTCTGCAGGATGTTCTTCGCCCAAATCTGCACTTGAAAGTCACTTTTTGCAGTGCAATATCTGAATTACTTCAGATGTATAGCAGCTTTTTTCCTGAAAATAGCAGCTCTGAGCAGGGTGTAGAGTGAACAAAAAACTGTTGGAAGTGGCTGAGTAGAGAAACTTGTGGAGTTTTCTAAGTAAAGCTATGTGTTTTCTTTTTAATTCAGACAAAAAAAAAAGTCTGCGTAATGTATATCTCTCTCCTTCAAAATAAAGCTGTGCTTACGGAAGATTCCTCTGGGTGCACTTAGTACAGAAATAGTGAAAGCTGAAGCTGCTTAAAAGCCAAAGGGGTTTAATTCTGAATTATTGCTGTGCTCCTGCACCTGCTGATACCTGTGCTTAAGTTTAAACACATGAAATTCAACCCAACTCAAACTGGTTTGCATTTGTTTGTTTTATGACAGTGGTGATATAAATGTTAGATTTTTTAAGATATCGGTGGAGCAAATAAGCTTTCCTCCAACTGCACCCTGAGACGCAGTCTGAGGATATCCCAGGGCCCCTGAGCTGGTGTTTCTGGGCTTGGGTTGCAGTGGCTGCCAGCCCAGTGTTGCCCTGACCTGCCTCATCTGCCTTTGGGGTTCAGCTGGAGACACTTGTCCCTAGTGCATGAGAGGCCGTGTAGCTCACATGAGTGAGGGGGGAATTTAATGTACTGTGGCACATGTCACAATGCATAAAGCAATGTATGATGAGGACATGAGACATGTTGGTTAGGTGGCACAAGGAGGAGGAGGCAGGCTGCTACACTAAGCTATTGGTTTAGTGCTGCGTGTGTTGGAGCCACCAAATTTTCTCACAAAAAGTGCTCAGAGGGCCCCAGGACTGGGCTCTACCAGTGTGTGCCCATGGCTGTGCTCACCTTCCGTGTTCCTCTGTGCAGTCTGTGGTAACGACTGGGTGAGGAACCAGTTAAGGGCTGCCAGCCCCCTGCTGAGGGTTTTATAACCATGGGGTCTGGGGGATGTTTAAGACCCTGGGAAGCTGGACTGGAAAGTGCTGTGCTGTACCTCTGGGGATGTCTGATGTCAGCTGCAATTTCTGATGGGAAGGTTGTAGGGCTGGGTGTGCAGCTGAGTACTCATTAACACACACGGAACAAAGCATACTCAAATGATGCGCGGAGCCTCAGCCTCTCCCTCTCTCTCTCCCCCCCAGCCCTGACTCTCTAACTTTACTGAAGAAAATTACTTTCAAAGTCTTTGAACATCATCATCCTTTTCTGTCTTCTTATTTTCTCTCTACTGTGATTTACAAAAATCTCATGTAAATATTTTATGATGGGGACAATTTTATTCTCTCTTCTCTTCCCTTAAACAAAGCAGTGATAAATGTTGCTTTGTTTTTTCATTCGCTGTAATAGCTTTCTCTCAAGCCTGGAAAAATCCTGTGCAAAGACACATACACATTTTCACATCTTAGCTTAGAGAGTAGTATTTTTTTCAGTAGCATGGTCTTGTATTGTCCTGATACTAGCATCAGGATATTTCTTCTTCAGGCAGATGGGCTTCCTATTGTGAGTTAAATCCCTGGTGTCTGATCACAAAATTAATTTTAAAACAAGAGTTATGATACAGTTATTAATTTATAGTTCTATTTTCTTCCTTTCCTTTTTAAAATATGTCTGTGTGCTTAAATATATATACACTCATATGTATACATACAGACGAAGAGTACTCAACCTAATTTTAGTCTGTATGTCTCAGCAAATGCACATAGAGGGGGGAAAAAAAAAAAAAATTGCTGATGCACAGTTACAAGTGGATGTTTGTTTCTGAGAGCCTAAGAACTTGTAAATGTCAGCCCAGATCCTGTGGCTTTGTCTGCTGTCAGCTTTCACACCCAGCTTAGCTGGGACACATAACAAGTAAATCTTTTAGAAAATTCAGACCGCAGTTAGGGTGCATATTTTAAATGAAATGTAAGAATCTGTCTTTGCTGTCCACTGTTTTGCATGGTGAGTGCATTTACAGAGAGCCAGCAATTCTGTGCTGTGTCTCTTGGCATGTACCCCCAGAGCTTCGAGCTAGCACTCAACTGCCCTGGCAGCTGACTTCTACTGTCCTGTCAATTCGTATATGTCAGAGGAGCAGTTTTAAAGAAATGGCTGGTGAGAGCTACTTCTTGGTCATGACATCTTTTGCAGTCTCCTTGAACTCTAATGCTGAAAATTCAGGCTGCTCACCTGCCCCTCACTGTACTATTGATGTGGTTCCAGGAGAGGGAATGAGGAGGAAGTAATAAAAAGTACATGCTTATTCCTCTCTGTCAGATTTGTTAGTTGTTACAAATTTCTGAAATGCAAGTTCAAAGAAAGGGTAATTACTTTCTGCAATGGGCATTCATCTAATGGGCAAGTCATTTGCAATGAAAATATTTTAAGACCTAGGTGAAATGTTGCTAATGATTTGCTTTGTCAGGTCGTTAGGTAGCTTTCAGGCTTCACTGAAGGTAGCAGGAGTTTGTTCTCAGCATGACCACCAAGGAAGCACTGTCTTAATTTCTGATCATATCACACTTGCTTTTTTATAACGTTAGTTTATGATCATAATCTCCTCTCTTTGTGGGGGACAGCGGTGGGGGAGAAGGGGCTGGATTGCTGGAATCAGAGATGAGTCTTGGCACATATCACTGCAAGTGCAGTGCAAATGCACCCGGAACAGGCACTCACCATCTTTCTGGAGCTTCTCATACTGGTTTCTTGTTACATTAATGGGTTGACTTCATAATCCAGAAATCTTTTTTTTTGTTTATTTGTTCCTTTTTATTTATTTATTTTAAATGTTGTAACTCAGCAGGCTATGGCTGGTGTGTATGCCAGGGTGCTCTTTATAGACTCACATTCTTAGTGAGCATTGCTGAAGCTTCTACCAGACAATTAATTTCAAGGAACACACTGTTATAAGAAACTCAGATAAGCACAAGAATCTCTGTACCTTTATGAAAGAGCTAACTGCACGGAGAGAATTCAAATGCTTGGGAGTGATACTTTACCTGCCGTTATTTGCACCCTTGCAGTTCTGAACACAGAAAGCAGAGGGGAGAGCCCTCAGACCTATCTCACCCACCGGCATTGCAAGAAATCCTTTTTCCCCCTCTTATTATCAGTTTAGTGTTTCTTTATGGTTGGTTCAGGTGTCACTGCGAAGAAATAGAATCAGTTTTACAAGAGATTATTCACACCGTAAAACGAGCATTTGGTGCAATGTAAGGAAACACCAGATTTCTTGGCCTGTTTTCTTTTACTGCCTTCTGTTTCCAAATGAACTCTCAGAGTGGTTATAATATAATTCAAATCCTGAACTCATTTATTTAATCTCTTGTCAAAGTCATACCTTAATGTCTATGCACAACCCTAGTAGAATTAAAAATAAAGAGTGTTGTCAGGTCCGGAAATGTAGTTATTTCAGTTGTCGTTTCTTGTTAGTCTTTTCTTTCACTCATGACCACCAAGTGGATAAAATATTTAAAAGAATGTGGTGTGTTCTATCAGATGTAGTTGAGATGAGCAACAGGGGCTGTCAGCAGAAGAGGTCATCAGGCAATTTCACTCTCTGCTTTCTTTTGGGGTCTTTGTAAGCCAAGAGTTATGAAAATAAGCCTGTCACAGAGAAGGAGCTGTGGTTTAACACGTAGTATGTGTTTTCAGTGTTTTCAGTGAGGGAATTTGACTTGGATCCCAGGGATTATAATGACATTTCTGATGTGTAGTCCTGCAGGTCTCTGAGAAATTGCTAGAACATAAAAGTTCATTTGTGTGTGACCCAATATAAGCGATAATTTAAAAATGGCTTCATGTATATAGTGCACCTACATTAACTAGGGCATCTGTATTGACAAACTAGCAACAGGAACAATGCATAGCAGTGGGAGACAGTTGTCTAAAAGGTTCTAACTAGATACAGCCAGTTTAGGATGACTTGGGTCTGATTCTTAGAGGTTCTGAGCCCCTGTTATTTCAGTGTGCAATCAATGATGTTCAGAGCTGCATCCCTCAAGATGAAGAGTCATCGATAACCAGGTTCCTTCAGGTAACATTATATTCTTTACCAACTGTTGTATGTGGGTGAGCTTTGAGCTGTAGGACTTTTGCATATCTAACTGAATCTGCACATCTCATTTATGTAAAGAATTCATATGCACTATAGGGTCTGCTACTTATCACAGGCACAGAGGATTGAAGTATTCCCAGTGTTACCTGCTCTAGGTAATATATCTTTTTATCTTAAGGACTACTGAGAGTAATCCCACCAAGGTCAAGTCCAGTGAGCATGGCTTGTCTCAGAATGGGCACAAATCCACATCCTAATAGCAGCTCGGGTTGCGAAGTTGCCCTTTATCTCAACCTGTTTTCCACTCCTCATAAATGTATGCTTTTAGGGGTGTCATCATTATTTTAACACTATGTTGGAACTTGAACGGTTTTGGTTTCTGAATAGTATTCTGAGAGCTCCCAGTAGTACTGCAGTTGTTGACAGCATCATTTTCATTCTAAAGACTTGTGGTTTTGTTGTTGCTGGTTTTGTAATCAACTGGAAACTCATCCCAGCTGAATCCTGTCATTTTTTAAAGACAAACATAAATCCTTTTTCTGTCTCTTCTCTTGCCCCTGCCTCCCCTGAAGGTCACGGCTACCTTGTCAGACAAATCTCAACTTCTTTTTTTAATGTTGTGTGAATGAAACTAATGATGGCACTGGGACACCCAAGTGAGTACAATGTCCCAGTCTCTTGGCTAATGTTCCATTGCATGATGACAGATGCCATTCTAAGTGCAGAGGGAGAAAAGGAAATAAAGGATATGAAGTAACTGAGCCAACAAAATACATAAAGTCATTGGCAGAAATAAAGCCTCAACCTTTTACTCAGCTGTTTTTGCCCCTGCTGCTTTCTCAAAAAAAACTAAAGCACCATAATGTGGAGAGGTTTATGTCTCTATTTTTATCTCCCTCTCAGTACTTAAGTGCAATTTTAGTTTAATTTTTCCTTATATGTCTTCTCCACAAAGATAAATAATTACTGATAATATTTCACATTTGCAAGCAGCCTTCTGCAGGTTTGAGTTTACTAAGTAGACCAAATTTAGCCTTTGAATTGTTCTGCTTCCAGCATACAGATGATACCACTGGACAAAGATACTCTGCAGTTGTTACAGGCACTTTATTAACTTCCATTCTCATGAGAGCAGGACTCACCATCTAGCTTTTGAATGGAAGGGTCACGTGGATGACAGATACATTATATTCTGTTTTATCTCTAGATATTAATAATGGGAAATAAGAGGGGTGCTTCTAGTTCTGCTACATCTATTAACAAGTGTCCTGCTGGCCCTAAGAATATTCTGTTTGCCAGGATTTGCTTGAATGTTGCAATTACACAATTAGCATATTTATCCTATGCATATAATTATAGTTACTGCAATCATGTCCCTATGACATAGGGAAAGAAAAACCCTGAGTTTAATAAGTCCCAGTGAAATTCAGACGAGAAACTCAACATTAAAAGAACATTAAGGGCTTGATACAACACCAAAATGTTTCATATTCAAATGCCGCAGGAGAATATGGGTTTGCCAGAGAGCTGCTGGTTTCAAGTATTCAGATATTCATCTTTCAGTGTGAATTACCTTGACTGTGTACGGTTCATGGCAAGCTTTTCTGAGAGAATAAACTCAAGCTTAGTGACTAACAAATCTGTGTATGTGTTATACAAATACATACACAAAAGGGTGTACTTCGAGTGTTCTAAAAGTGGTTATAACTACCACAAAACCATGGCATGTCTGGACAAAACACAACTACTTAGACCTGTTGTAGTATGGATTGAAAGAAAGGTAACTTCCTCAGTTACCACTCTAACCTTGATATGGTGTGCATATGTAAGTAGCCTAGGAGGTTATTTAACAGCATAATAATTTTTCACAAGTTAGAAGCTGACATTGACATTTAATTGTTCTTCCAAACTTCTGATAGTACCATGTATTAGGAAAAGCACCATTGTAAAATAGGTCACATAGAGTTACTTCAAGATATAGCAGGTAGACAGTCAATCAACTAGAAATATTGAGTGAACCTGCAGGGACTTCATGTGAATGAAAATCAGGAAGGAAGATCTTGCCAACATTTGTGTTTTCTTTTTTCGTTCAAAGGTGATCTGGGTGATTTTGAGTTTTTATGTTGTCTGAGGAGCCCTCAGTGGTCTACTGGGAAGACAGTAGATACAACATAGTTGTTTTTGAAAGAAAAAATATGCAAAAGAATATATGTTAAAGTTGTGGTTTACAGATGAATTATTTTATTTAGACTTATATTTAAGTTTCTTATTCAATGGATAATAAGGCAAGCGGGAACATTGAGAAGTCACGCAGCCTATGTCTGTGCCTCAGGGCAGACTCAACTATAGCTAAACTGTACAAGACAGGGACTTTCCAGTCTTTTCTTAAAAAGCCCCAGTGATGTAGAGTCCCCAGTTTCTACAAGTAGTCCATTTCAGGACTTCATTAGACTTAGTAGTAGAATGATATGCTTACCATCTAACTTAAATCTATCTTGTAGATATTTTAACTCAGTATTTCTTGTCTTCTCCTTTTTCTAGCTACCCTGAAGACTTTTTTAATGTCACTCTTGTAGCTAGAAGGTAGAAAGCCAGCAGCAGCTTGCAAGGAGCTGGGAACCACTGCCTGCTTATTTTTCCTCCCCTTCCTTTTGATTGCCTTTCTCAATTATCTCAAGTGCCTGCTTATATAGATAGCAAGCTGTGGGTCAACAGCGTTTATAGAAAAGGTAAAAGGGCCTATTTTGGGCACTTAAACCACTTGCTATAACTCTGAGTAGAAACAAAAGTGGAATTGCAAAATATTAATTCTTCTAAGATTTCCTTTTGGAGATGGGCAAGGCAAGCTCCTCTGTCACAGAGGAAATGCAGCAAGAAGAGGAAAGTGCTCTGTGAGTCATTCCTGGCAAGAGGGACTGAATCTCAATGGTGTAGTCAGCTTACTGTCACTCAGTTTTACAGGAATATATCAAAGGTGAAGATGAATATGAGAATTTCCCTTACAAATACTTCCCAGAGGTGACTTATATCAACATGCATATGCCAAGTGGAAGGTGATTGCCCCCCTAAAAACTTTCATCTCCCAGAACTGATGTATGTCTGCATGTTTAAGATTCCCCTTCAGTGCATACCAATTTCCCTGCAGTGTGGTGTAGCTATAACTAACTTTTACAAAATTTACATGATTTACACCATATTTTGCAAGGCAGAGAAACCTAACGTAAGCTGTTGAGAGATCTCCTGGGTGCTGAAAGAAGCGTGCGGGATGCTGTAGGCAGATCACGGAAGTTTTATGAGTGACTGCCTTTTTGTTAATGCACTGATTAGTAGAAGCAGCCAGCTCTTTCAAAAAGTCTTCCTTTAGGGATTTATAGTCTTACTGTAGAAATGTTAAACTGAATTCCATGGTGTGTGTCCAAAACAAGCTGGCTTGTATGTATAATACATGTTGTGTCAGCTCTTTTCTTAACACAGACCAATCAGCTTCCCATTGGGAGAGATCATTCCAAAATAATACGAAGTCCTGACTACCTCTTTTTAATAGCTTATGATGTGTCTCCAAAGCATAGTTGTATCTGGAGGTTATTACCAAATAAGATGGTACAACCTGCTGACAGCTACTGGTTGAACATACAGAAACACAGCCATTAAATGACAAACAGTAGTTTTGTAAATTTAATTGCTAATTAGAATTGTACTTTGTGTTCTGTGACCTTGTGACTAAGGCACTCAAGTGCTAAAATGCAACCTCTATTTGACAAATACTGTCCGGTTGTGACATATATTTCACAGATATCTTTTTAATTGGTCTCTAGCAGTTACAGCAGCATAAAATAATTTTTTTTCCCCGATTCTCATTCATTGGCTAATGTTTATTACCTTATCAATTTATCTGTCGCTGTGTTGTATTGCTTGTGTTAGGGACATTCAGATGCCCAGAAATGCTTTGTTTTTTCCTTAAATATTTTGGAGATCTCAAATTTTTACAAGTTTAGAATAACATTCAGGGGAAATTATAGATATAAAGAGGAGAGGTTAATTCTCAATAAAGGGTCAAATTTTGAAAAATACCAGAGCGCTTTAAGCATGGTTAATACATGCAGTATTGAGGCTTTACTGTTCTGCATGTATTTCATAGGCTGATGCAGGGCAGGAGTGTTTAATATTGTGCTCTGTTCTGATAACACCTGCAAAAGCAGACTCTTATTCTGACCTTGCTTAATGTCTAGCTGCATAACGCTTTTTTCAGTTACATCCATCAGTTAGCCTGGAGTAAGGCTTCATCACTGTGAAAAAAGTTGTCTGTTTTAAGTGATACAAAAGGAATATTATGCTTTCAAAAAGGAACCCAGAACTTTGGAGAATAGCATGCCTTGTGAATTCACAGTTTGTAGCTTACCTTGATGATCAGCTCTAATTTGGTCTAGAGTTTAAAACAATGAGATGGTACCCTAGAATATCAATGAATGTATTATAAAGTGGGAGCAAGATCTTCAGCTCTCATAAATTTTTACATCTCTTTAATTGATTCCAGTGCTCACTTATACCAGCTAAAGATCTGACTGTTGACTAGTAAAGAGGAAGACAAGAAGTTCTTAAGGAATTGCTGTGGAACAGGTGGATATTTTTCATCAGGCTACCCAGAGCACTGAGTGTGAACAGCAGCCACTTGGGGAAGAGCTCTAAAAATGTACTCTTGCAAGTCTCCAGGAACAGACTTTAAAGCAGAGAGAGAGCGCATGTGGTTCATCAGCCAAGTAGAAAAATGTATTTAAAAATCACTATTCTGTTTACTGATTACCTTTGGGAACTCGGGAGAAGTGACTCTTTTCCAGAGTAATCAGCAAAAAAGTTCTGTGGTCTCATGCAATTTTGCTGAGTTGATATAATCCTAGATACGGTGTTTTCCAGTGCAGGTTTCTTAGATTCCCTGTAGGAAGAGAAAGAAAAAAAATCTGAAATCCCCCCTGCACTGAATTTCTGATTTATTTTTTTTTTTTAGTATTTCCTCATCATCTCAAGATTTTGGTCTTGATGAGTCAGCTTCTAGCTGCAGCAGCTTTCTTGTCAGGACAGTCAAGAGTAAAGGTGAACTTGGAGCATGGTAACTGCGCATGTCTGTACCAGCAATAAAAAGTAAATTAAAAATAATTTTGATAAAATCTTTGCTTTGCTTGAATTTTAAATGGGCAAAGCTCACAACAGACTTGAATTGAGAAACTGAGAATATTTTCTCTCAGATCCAGGTAGCTTGAATTCCTGAGAGATAGTTTCTGTGATTGTGAGATGAAAGGTCAAAATGAGCAAAAAAAAAAAGTCAATTTGTGGAGAAGTGGCTTATTAAAAAGATAAGGCTGTCTTCCTCCCTGTAGGCTTATCGTGTAGTTAGTGTCTGCATAAGGTGTCCTTAAAATATTCCCTTTCACTTCTCTATTTCTAGGGAAGGTTATAGAAAACCATTAGTATTTGGATTTTCTCGGTTAAAGGAGGTGAATCCCTTCTCCTCATTGCAGCCTAGCAGGTTAACAGTGTTTCTTTGACAAAGAGCTTTAGGGACATGTTAAAAGAATGTTGGTAGAAAAGGAGAGAGCCATTTGCTTTCCTCACCACTCTGACAATGATTTGTGGGAAGGTTGGAGCTGGGGATCTAGAAGAGAGAAAGCAATGGCTTCTTTGTTGTGGCCAAACTAAACTCAAGCTTGAAGAGTTGTCGAAATATTTCTATTCTAGGAGCATATTTGAGGTGTTTTATGTCAAAATTATCCTGAAATATCTTTAAGAGACTACCATGTGCACGAGGAAATCTCTTCTGATTAATGTTGATAGGTTGCTTATCCATTTCCTCCAAGAGTTGAATTCACTGGGCGGAAAAGTCTCATTAGTCAATTTTTCTACTGAGCCATGATGAGTTCTCAGCTGGGAAAGGCCACAGGTTTACAGACCGTGTTGAAAGTCAAGCATGTGAAAAGGTAATGTACTTTCAAAAAGAACAGTTGTGAAAGAGACAGTCCTCTGAATATTTGTTTATGTTTTGTTGTTGGTTGCACATATTCTACTCCATGTGATAAAGAACACTGGTAAACAAATGAGAGGCTTGGAACTACTCAGAATATTTTCATCAAAAAGAGTTTTTCAATTACAAAACCATTTTCTTCAATATTTGGAAAATCAATTTTGATTACAATTATTTTTATAAGAAAAAACCCCAAGGCATCAAGTGCTTTGATTGTGTCAAAAGCCTATTTCAATTTCTGTGGGAGGAGCACTTTTATAAATTCCAAATCAACATGTTAGCAGTGAAGTACAAACAGAAGTATATTCTTACAAGTTTAGAAAGCTGAAAACCATCCCCCAAGGTATTGATGGATCTCCAGCCAAAGGAAAGAAAAACATTCCCAGAAAAATAATTATTAACATTGTCATCATAACCACTAGTAAGTATATGGTGCTTGTTTTCAAAGACTAAAAATCTTTTGTTTTGAACTTACTGACACTGGCTGATCCAGCATAAATACTGAGAGTACAGAAGGGCTGCTGCTGTCAGACAAAGCCTTAGGCTGCTACATAGCTTATAAACATGAGGGATATATCAGACATACTTATTTTGAAGGTGTCTCCTTACACATTTCTTTTCACCAAACATGTTTTAGATGCACATCAAGAACAAACTCAGCAATTTAGTGTGCTGCATTCTGAAGTCGTTGATTCCTCTGCAACATCTGTTGCATTAAGGTTACCAGGATAAATTGAATCTCTGTGGTACATGGCATGAAGAAGAAAGAGAACAAGCTTTGTTTCTGCCTCTGTCTCACACTTTTTTTTTTTTTTTTCATTTGCTGCCCTGCATGTCTGTTCTAGGTCTGGGTTGTTTGGCCCCATGGCTGTGATCTTTGCAGTGGTCCATGCTGTCGCAACCTGAGGCTCACAGCTGTGCCCAGCTGCCTTCGTGCCTTTGCTGTCCTCATCGCTCAGCTGTTCTCTCTGCAGCTTGGTGTTGCAGAGGGTGTGTCATACCATACTCATGTGTTTCATTTCTGTGGAGCACATGCCGCCTGACATTGTCTTTCTGAATTTTGTTTAAATTCTGCATAAGGGGGATCTCCCCTGAAGTTTTTGTTTTCCTCTTGCAGTCAGTCTTTCCTGTGCTGCTGTATACTGCACACTGACAGTTTTTCTTCCATCACTGTTGACCTGCTGATTACTTCAATTTACTTGTTTTTAATACAGACTATGCCTCCCTCCTCATCCTTCACCTCCCCATGACAGTTTTGCCTGGGGAAGCAGTCCCAGTTAGAACCCACACTCTATTTTTGTCCATTTCACTATGTGCTTGCAGGTTTCACTTGAACCAGTGTGAAGCTCCTCTTGCTGGCAGCTGTGATAGTTTTTCTTTGTAGTTTGTTTTCTGGATACAGCCTTTCTGTTACGCCTCCATTTGAGGAAAGAGATCTGCAGCTTACACGTGATAAAAATCTTGTTGCTGCAAAATCTTCCTAATAGCATCAGTGGTGTTGTGTAGGAGTTGCATCTGGAGGCACAGAAGATGAACACTTGTCCATACAACCTAGCTGTATCTAAGCCTTGCCTTCTAGAGTGACACAATATGCCTGCTGCACACTGTGCTAGAGATGACTGTTTAAGGTCTCTGAAACTGAACAAAGAGAAAATGCTGCCACTGGTTTCTCAGGCTTGATTTTGGTGAGGTTGAATACCAACAATTCTTATGTGTCTCCTAGCTGTGTTGTTTGCTTCCACTGATGAGGTTTGCATGTCATGTAAAGGAGCAATTTCATAGAATAGAATCACAGAATGATAGAAAGGTTTGGGTTAGAAGGGACCTTTGAAGGTTACCTAGTCCAATCCCCTGTAGTGAGCAGACTCCTTCAACTAAATCAGGTTGTTCAAAGACCTGTCTAACATGACCCTGCATGTTACCAGGAATGGGGTATCTAAAGTCTCTGGGCAAACTGTGCCAGAGTTTCACTACCCTCACTGCAAAAAAGTTTTGACTCAACATTTCAGTAACAATTATTCCTGCAATGACTACTTAGCAGTTAGGACTCTGATAAAAGATTATCTCAAAGACCTGGTGAGGATTTTTAGGGCATTTGCAAGAAATGTCAAAAAATGCCTGATAAATTTAAGCCTCATATATATGACCTTCAGACAGAAATTGTTTTGCTGTTACCCCAGTGTTGTGGCCATGCCGTTGCAGAGCTCATCACCTTTACTCTTTCAGTGTCCTCATGAACAAGGGCTTCTATTCAAAATAAAAGAAATGTGATTTCTCCATGGATTTATTCTGGAATAATCATGTCAATTATTTGTGACAAGTGAGACACAACTGGATTTGCACAGGAAGTCCAAAGATTGCCAGGTGCTAATACTTTTAAATTCTCTAGAAAAATCACTGACTTAACTGGAAACCTGTTTCGATATACAGCTGAGGACAGCTAGGAAGTAGGAGTTTCTATTTTTCTGCCCTTCAGAGGTTGTACCTAAAAGGTAGAAAACACAGATCTGCTTCTCAGTCTAATTTGTCCCATACTAAATCATTAACCATGTTACCCTTATCCCCTCAGTTAAAATGTGAGTGGACGCTTATTAATTTCTTAATAGAGTTTTGCTTTTAAATGATTCATATTCTGTTTCATCATTTTCATTGCACTTTATAGAGCCTTGGCAGAGGCCTGAAGGATCTTTACTCTCTCCAGCTTGTCACCCCAGATGGCTTTGTATTTCCACAGCAGATGAAATACTCTGGTCATGGCAGTGCTGTTGCATGCACTTACTAATCTGCTTTGCCAGTTTCCCAAACCATTGTAGGATGCTTCTGTACACCACATATGAAAAGTCTGCATTTAAATTGGCATTTAAAATTCATTTTTCATTTTCTTATTTTAATTACTGTCCCTGCTGTTCTCATAGTTATTATACTCTTCTGGAATACACGGAGATTATTCAGGTTTCTTGTGATTTTGGTAATAAATTTAGATTTTATATGATTGCTATTATACCAGGATCTAAATATGTAACTGATGTCTCCATGTTTGTCTGGGTTTTTTTTTAGTAACACAAAACATGTGTTGTAAAAATAGGCAAAAGAGTAGTACCTCCATTTTACTGATGGTGAACTGAACTCCTGAAAGATGAAATGATTTGTCTCAAGATGCTCAAGGGACTGTGGCAGAATCTGGGACCTTCATTCTTTGTGGCTCATG
This sequence comes from Ceryle rudis, assembly GCA_033439905.1. Lineage (NCBI taxonomy): Eukaryota > Metazoa > Chordata > Aves > Coraciiformes > Cerylidae > Ceryle > Ceryle rudis. The sequence goes on from JAAGNO010029285.1 coordinate 17,615, forward strand.
ATTTCTACCTTATAGATTCCTGATGCTTTGTGGGATCAGACCCACAGCAGCAACTTAGAGAACTGATCTCATGCCCAAGAGTCAGTAAAATGAGAATCCTCACAAGTGCAGTTTCACTATAACAGTGGGAAAATGTTTCTGACTATTAATTTACTTTTCATCCTCATGAATATATTTGAGTCAGAAGTGGTATGAAATATTGTGTTATTTGCAACTGAATTGGAGTTTGAACTGTGTCTGGGTCATCCAGAAAAGTTGTACTCAGCACACTGAGACAGGGTATTTCAGAAACTCCCCGCTAGGCAGTTACTGGGTGGCAAGAATACTTCATATTCATGAAGTGTTGTTTTTCTGAAAAACAGTCCTATTATGTTACTCTGAAATATACTTAAAATTACGGTCCTATTGTGTTTCTCTGAGTTTGTCATTGGGTAATCCTCTGGCTTTTGTCTCAGGTCCTGGTGTATTACAAGTGAAACCATGCTGTGACACTGGTGGCTTCAATTTAATACCTCTGTTTTCTTGTACTCAAAGGTAGTACATTGATTCATGCTCTAAATAGTGGTCTTGCTACTTTTAAAGTGCTGTTGTGATGTTTAGAAGGGGGAAATGTGAGGCACTGTATTTTCATACTGCTTGTGCATAAACTGTGTGAGACCAGTTGGGACCAGCTGTTGTGCTTTGCAGTGATTCACGTTGCAAAAAATGGATGTTCAGAAATCAGATGTGAGTAAGCAGACTTGTAGTTTTCAGCAGGGCTGAGAAACTGCTTGGCCACTTGGCTCTGTCTTTTTGTAGGCCCTTACAAAATACACCAATACACCATGCGTTGCGAGTTTAAACTTAGTGATAGAAAGAATTATTCACTACTGAAGTCAAAAGAAGAATTTTCAGCTCAAAATTTCAGGCTGTTTTCTCTAGACTTGATAACCAGAGGAAAAACTAGTTAGGTGGTTAGAAGTGCTGTAAGAGTTCTTAGTTGAATTAGATTATAATTAATCTGGGATCAGAAAAAAGGAAATCTGAACATCTCTGAGATTTTTTTTTTAGCATGTTTTCCTTGATAACAGACCCATTCAAGCTGGCAAGCTCTGAAACCCTCATCTGTCTTCCTTCTCATCCTGTGACATGTGAACCTACCAAGAAGATTACAGGTGGTTTAAGTGTTTTAAGGTGTTTTAAATGCCTATGGAAATGGGAAGAGTTTTAGCCAACTAGTTCCAAACTTCTCTTGTTGCAATCTATAACAATACCATTACTGTTGGATCTAACATTGTGGCTTAGCCTAACCCTTTAGTTATGCACTTAGAAAGTCACAGCCCTTCAGAATAGCATTAGTGTCATTTCCAGCACCTCGCCTTCCCACTGCCACCTCAGATCATGCCTGAAATATTAACTCATGTGTTCTCTTGTGGTGATAAAGTGAGGACGATCAGCTACCTGTCAATCACCCTTTTATCTCAGCTTCTAGCTTGCTCATAAATGATACTATTAGCTAAAACAAAGTGGGTGGTTTTTCTCATATACCTCGTCTGTTTTCACATCAGAGAAATTCAAGATGACACATCTATGCTCTGAGTTTAGAGATACCGCAGGCTGGATTACAGAAAGCCGCCTTCTGATTTGGGTGGGTGGCTACTCACCAGTCCCTGCCATGGTTCTCAACCTTTACTTGTGCACGTATTTGCATTTGGGAATGGCAACCAAAATGTTGCTGTAGAAAACAATAAATGTCCGTGTAACTGAGCTCCCAGCATTTCTGCTAATCACTGATGACAGAAACTTTGTTTCTAGAAAATCACAATGTTTTCATTTGTATTTTTCACACTAGGAGGAAAGCTGAAAATGAGGGAGCAATCTACTTGCTCAAGACAGCTACTGTCAGTAAGAGAAATCTTTCATGACTCTAGTAAAACATACAAAGCACTCAAATTTCAGTTGAGATATTGTTTGTTGAAGTTCTTTCTGTCTGATATAAGCAGAAGCAGACTAATGTTAATATTATATATGTGGGGGAAGATAAGGAAAACTGGGCTCATGGGTTACAAGGAAATCCCTTAGTTACTCAGGCAATTTAAAGGATCATTAGAATAATTGTAAAATCAGGTGTTTGTGTATAACTTTTTAGCTTAAAAAACCTCCAAACCTGGTAAGGAAATCTAAGCAGCATGTACACGTTACTAAAGCCTGGAGAAGTGTGGCAATATGTTGCTTCATCAGCGCTTGTGCTTTTCTAGGTATTCTCTGAATTAAACCATGGTGCACAGCTCAAAGCTCCACTTGGTGCCAGGGTGTTGGAGCATGTCATATAATGTGTTGTGCTACTCCATCTTCTGCTACCAGATAGCTCACAGTGGAATTGTCTCTAAAGTATACTTACTGCTGCTGTGTTGGGACTCTGGGGAGTGGTAACAGTGCTTCATAAGATGGTTTTAATGTTCTTGATTAGTTTGGTATCAATTAACTAGTGGTTGGGTTATTTTGTACAAATCCGTGATTTTACACATTTGGATTAAGTTTATGTAGTTACGTGTTTAATTTGCATGGTCTGTTAACAAAATGCTAAACAAAATCTCTTTGGTCAAATTTTCATCAGACTAATTAGTTTCTCTTAGTCTAAGACCACAATGGTGGTTGGTACTATCTCAGAGACTGGCCTATTTAGAAAAAAAAGAAAAAGAAAAAGGTTTAAAGAAATAGTTTAAAAAAATGTTTAAAATTGTGAATTGGGAATCCCTAGTCCCAGAATGCTTTTGAATGGAAGGACGGGAAATACTGTGCTCTGACACAGCCAGTCCAGGAGCTGTTTCACCCTCATCTGTTCTGTCTTCACGATACTAAACCTTTTGAAATTGCATGTAGACTTTATTTTGACTTAATCTCCTTTGGTTTAGAAATTCCACCTAAGTGAAAATGGTAACACTCCTGATTCTTTCAGGCTAATTTGCAGTGTGATTGTGGAATAAGTTAAGATGTATTAATATGAGATCTCCTGTACTATCTGCTACATTTTATGGTTATTTGGAAGCAACTTATGGAACAGTTACCATAGTCACAACCTAAAAAGATAGGGGCAGTAGCAAAGCTTGTGAACTAAAATCCAGTATTGCTACATGCATGAAATCATAGATAAGCATGACGGGATGTGACATCTAAGATACAGTTTGACTTACCAGTGAGGGCAAAGCCAAGATAAGATGTACTGCCTGTGGAGAAAAAAAAAAAAAGAAAAAGAAAAAAAGGAAAAAAAAAAAAAATCACTGTAGGAGTCATTTTGATTTGTGAAAGAAATCCCAATGCTACAAAATTATTGTGCTATAATGGTTATAGCATCAAAAGCAAGGATAAACTCCTGGAAAGCTATATATGCGGTATTTCCATTTAACCATTTCAAGGCAGATGTGTGGGTAAAATAAAGGAATTGCCCATAGGAATGACTCCCTTTCAACACAAACAGTTTACTCATGTTCTCTATGTGGTTTATGATTCTGGATAGACTATATCCACAGCTTTTACCTCTCTGAGATTTGTTGTCTCCCAGTAACCACAACTGTTATAATTGAGGCCCTTGTTAATTATTGTTTTTTCTTCCTCTCAACCCCATTGCAGTAAATGCCATCGAAAATGCTTGCTCTACAGAGCAGGCGAAGAAATACGTGTGAGAGAGTGGGAGGTTCTTGGTCTTCGTGTGTAATAGCAACAGTGCTGTCATTTGTGTTCACTTCCATTCATTTGTGTTCATTCTTCCATTTCTACTGGCCATATGAGACCAGAGCAATTGAGATCTGTCCTCTTTGTCTTTCTGATTTTTCACATCAAGCGTTTGTTCATTATAAAATTGTTAGAAGTTGTAATACTGTATTTTCATGGATAGGACTACAAAACAAGCCAGCAAAAAAAGCCTAAAGAAAAGGCAGTTGGAAAGATGATTGCAATTTTGATGTTAAAACTGGCATGTGACATTGATATGTAAAGAAATTAGGACTCCACTCCAAAAGGCCACAGGGACCTGGCTGAAGACTCTGGGGCAGGGTCAGTCTGAGCGCAGGCAGGCTGATACCTGTGACTACTGCTCAAAAAGCCAAATTAGCATGCACTTTTGCATGGTCTGTCTTTTGCTGCCTGGGCATTTTCCCCCGGCGCTTGGAGCTCTGATTAAGGCAGTCAACCATAAATCACTAAGGCACATGTCAATGAAGCCCTTACAATGCCACTGGGGATACAGGAATCATATCCTCTTATTGCTTTAATCGCGAGGCTGGAGACCATTAAAATCCATTTAAATCTGTGAACTGGTGCTAGCTTTAAACTGGTAATTTATGTCCAGTGGATATTAGCAGCACTTTTTTTCCCTGTATCTGAACTATTGCTAAGAGCTACTCTAACTAACTTATGCTATTCATGTTCAGGCTTATACAATATAATCTCCTTCACTTTCTGGATATATATCAGCAGGCAGCAGTAATAGGTATTGTCTGAATCAAAACCTCTTATAGAAATGTTGCAAACTAAAATTAAAATACTGAAATAGCTAACCATCAGTACCTGGAAACTATTCCAAACTGGGAATTGATCAGTGGATTTTCTGCCATCATTCTTCAAGCTGCATTTTGGAAGGACTCAGAAGAAACTCAGGAATAGGTACCTGTTACCCAACATCCACCTACAACATCTGATTTGCAAGATAAGGTGTTCTGCAAGGTAAGTATGATCTTAGACTATAAGCTTTTTCTCCTCTGCACCAGTGCTTTTGCTTGGTAGGCTTTAAAGGTAGGCAACCAGCCCCCCACTTTTAACTGACCAAAATCAGATTCTACAAAGGGGTCTAGTAGAAACAGTGCAGAATCAGTATGTATTGTACCGTTAATATAATAAGAATTACTAAAGAAGAAAAGCAACAGCCATGGCACAGTTGGCACTCGTATTACTGTGTTTACTAGCAAATAATGTAGCAGTAAAGACAATTTGAGGCTCAGATGGCTCCTGCAGCTTCTGGGCTGCAGTCTTGGCAGGGTCATGACTCCTTTGCAGTAATGACTTTTCACCTCTGGACTGTAAAAAGTATCTATGGCGGTTTCCATTTCAGGTTTCTTGCAGAAATAGACTTTGAGTCACAGAGGTTGATGTCTTCTCATTTACTCACGTATTAAGTATTCTGGAATTTAAAACAGAGAGATGCAAAATCTTTTGTTCCCATTGCCCATTTTACACTCTTATATCATGTTCCAAAGTCCCGAGGACTGCAGGTAGTCTGGCTATCACAACCATCTGTCATTGCTGGGCCTTTTCAAACCTCTGTGTCGAGTTGCTGTGCTTCCTTTTCCTCTCTCCCTCTGGTCGGCAGGTCCACTGCTTGCCTCCCCATGGTGTAACCAACTGAGCTGCCAATAAAGCACAGGTGTACCCCCAGTGAGAGCCACAGGGACTCACGGTGCAGAGGATGGTTATGTATTTGCAGTGCATCTGTCTCCAGCTATTTTGTCCATCTGTTATGGTTTCTTGCTACTAACATATGAGCACCTAGACCTGGAAGGCTACAAAAGCAGAAAAGAAACTGGTATTTGAAGGGTGATGAGATAAGCATTATATCAGATATAAAGGTGTGAATCGCCATTGGAGATCCATAAGGGAATGTAGGAGCAAATGTTGAAATTTGTGGCAAGGGTTTTTTTTCCCCCCTGCATTTAGAAATAATAACCAGAGTGCAGTAAGGCTGGCCTGATCAGCCAGGAGCAGACAAAAGAAACCAAAGTAAGTAAATCGGGCAAAGGCTCAAATGTTTATACACCAAAGTGCTGGTCTTTGTATTTTAAAGTGACAACTAATTCATTCCTACTGGAAATCTACCAAATTATTTACTTGTCTGATAGCAGCAGCCTCAGAAGTAACTAGAAATCTCTAGGTAGTACAGGTGTTTGCTGGCAAGAGCAGCTGTTACTATTTAAAAAAAAAAAAATAAAAAAACCCAAACCCAAAACACAAAAGGTTCCCTTCAGTTTCAGCTTCATAACCCAGATTAAAATTTCTGAAATTAATTAATTAAAAAAAAAAAAAATCATCAAACACTTCATCATAATCTGGCTCATTGCGTGGCCTTGCGCTACAGCTGTTTTGCTTTTTTCTGGGGTTCGGCACAGGACAGCTCTTGAGGGGGGGCTGCGTTCACCCTTCTGCATGTCGTTTTTCTGACTCACCTTCCATTCAGAAGACAGCTTCTTCTTTCACCTCATTTTTTGCTCATTACTGTAAAAGAAGCAACTGTGCTGCTGCTTTAGCTGATTGCTCAGCTAGACAAAGAACAACAGTTTCCTTAGGGGGAAGATGTTTGTTTTGTACTAGGTATTCAGTTGGGACAAAGAATAAACAACAAAACTAATGTGTTCTTCCTACCCTAACATTTTTGATATTTTTCTTCTATAAAGGTTCTCCTTTGAATTGGCAAGGTTCATTGACTGGACTTGAAGGCATGAAGATAATGCCTGAAAAGGCAAAATCATACTCATGTCAGCAGCATTAGGGAAAGTAAAAAGTTGTGGATATAAGTGTTCCAATATAAGACAGGAGGCTTCTGTTTGATTTGGACAGCTTATAGCTGGCTATCGCTGAAGTTTCTATTTGACAACTGCAGAACTACATCCTTTTGATTTTTCATATACAAAATCCTGCAGTAGTTCAGAAGTGAGGAGCAGTGTTTCATACATACGACTGAGTAGAGCGAGCCAGAAGCATTTTGAAATTATTCAGCAGAAGTGATGTTTTGTTCTTACTGCTTTTCTTTTTAGCACCAGAAATCAGTGCTGATGTCATTGTTGTGTTAGCTGCTAAGTTTAGTGAGAATAAAGGATGGCTAAATTGGGACCCTGCAAAATGCAAGACCCAGATGGCTGAAAAGTGAACAAGGTGCTGAAATGAGAGGCTTTTGTCTTGGGTTTAAAAAAGAAATTAAAAAAAAAAAATATCAAGCAGCATACAAGTAATACACGTGACCATAAACAGAAGTGAAGTTCATTTTGAGCCTGAATTCATTCGCATCAAATCAGGCAGTCAGGATTGCTATCCTTATTCTGTGTTAAAAACAGAAGCAAACCCAAAAGCAAAACAAGGCAAAGAGAATCAGACCTCAAAGAAGTCTCTTTTGAAGTGTTTCGATACTCAGAGATAGGGCTGGTGAAGTGCATTTCACAACCTCTGTGCAGGTCAGGTGGTGTAAGGGTAAAGGTGGTGTAAAGGATCATTCTTAGCGTGATCCTTTGCAGTGACCTCCTAGCCAAATGGTCAAGTGCCAAGGAGCATCCCAGGTTTTGTTTCTATTCCAGATCCTGGATATCTTGCTGAATACATTTCAACCCCTTGTCATGACAGTGTTATTACTGCAGAACAACAGCAGGCTAAACCAGTGAGTTAACCTGGATCTTGCTGTAGGAAATGTTACCACAGAGGCAAAAGCAGCGGCTGCAAATTGGAGGACCACTAATCTAATAATTATCAGGTAATTATATAGCCACAGTAAGCCAGGTATGGCTGTTTTTAGAAATGCCCCAGGAGGAAATGAAGTGGAGAGGGAATTATTCTAACATATGGCAATTTATCAGTTGCTAACACCAGCAAGACTTTGTTAAAAAACTCCCTTAGGGTTCCCTATGACAGTGTCATGGGTTTAGGCTGGTGATGAACATCTCTCTGAAGAGTGTAAAGCAAAGGAAAGCATTACAGGCTTCTGGGTATTCTGTGATCTGGGATACAGATGTAACAATTTCCACCATGGTGGGTATCTTGTGACAGAAGACAAAATGATTGCTGGTAGTCTGTGTGAATGCTAATATTGGTAATACTGTTTGCTCAGATTGTTTCACACAGGAGCTGGAGAGAGAGTTGGTAGCCAAGGAACCCAGAAGAAAGTTGCTTAGTTTATCTTAGAAGTTACGGGTTTTTTTGTGTGATTTTTTTCTCTTTTTTTTTTTTTTTTTTTCTAGCAGCACTGATTATATCTGACATAGCACATAACACATAGGTGCTAAAATTAACAATGCTGTGTTGTAAAAACTTCTTTTCAAAAATGGTGACTGGTGGGAACTGCTCATGAATAAAACTGAACGGGAAGGAGCAGCAAGGCATCATGGCAATGTTGGCAGGACTGTTCTTTCAAAATTTAAAATGTGAAAATTTGTTGACAAGCCATATAGGTTGCTTTAGGTAGGGCAGCGATCATGTACAGATTATGGCTTATTTCCTTGTGAAAACTACAAGATATGAAGTACTACGAGCATTTTCAATCTGGAGTGTTTACATGGAGGGGTGAGTTCTTGGTTTTGGTCAGGGGTTACACTGCAAGACAGGGAATGGGGATGTCCCCAGGCTCATCCCATCTCCTTGCTAGGAAGACTTGAGGTGCTATGCTAAAGCCTGTCCCTCAAAAGGAGCATGGAAGAATGTGCAAGGAAGGAGTCTCTGATACTCTGATGCACACTTGTGCTACGAGAGCGATTTTGCTGCTTACTATTTAACTGGAGTGATCTTCCTTGCCCACTGCAAGGATACCCTCTTTTCTTTTTTTATCTCACCACTTCAGAAAACATTTTTTTTTTTTTTGTTGAGTATTAGTTTGTATGTACTAGAGCTGATGCACTGATGTGATATGACAGTACAGCTATGACTGCAGAAAAAACAGGAAGAAAGGCTTTTTTTTTTTTTCAGGATACTCCATCCTGTTCTAACATTTATTTGGCATGTTGAAGCATTAATACTTCATATGCTGCAGTAACTAACTTTTTGATATAGAAGTTTTGCTAGAGAAAGCATAATAGAGTATACAGTGCCAGCAGGATTTTGGCAAAGAAATAGAATAGGGGAAGGAGAATTTTTTTTTTAACAAGAAGCAGTAAATTTCATCATGGGAACTTATACACCAGCTGGGCCATCACTGTAAAGGTAAGAGTTAGTTTCCAGATAACAGCTGATGGTGATGGAAACATTCAGAGTGTGACTTTTGTTTGTGTCCTCAGCAGTCATCTTGTAGAAGAGGGCACAAGCTCATCCAAGCAAGGATTGGTGCATCATCTTCCAGCAGGCTTCTTAGCATCATTTACATGACATTTCATGAGCTTTTTGTAAGGGTGGATTTCTCCAGCCTTTTGTAATGTATTACCTTTAGGGGATTAAAGGACTTTGATCTCTGGCTGCCCATGTGCAAACAAGCATAGGAAGGGCAGGGAAAATGAATATGGGCCAGCGTTTCAAAGCCTTTGGTTGTGCTCTTGGTTGTTGATCAGATTTCTATTTGTATTTACGTTTGGTCACAATGAATTAAGCTAATTAGACTTGGTTATCTGATAACACCACTGCAAGATACCAAGGCTGAATACTCCCTGTCTCTGTCAAAGAAAATTGGTATTTTCATTCTTTCATAACCTCATTGCTCTGTTTAACAGCACCCAGCCTACATTATGCTGAAACTTACGCACATGATTAGAGCTTCGGGAATTTGGAGGTGTATTATCCATAATTAGAATGAAGGTTTTCAAAAGTAGGGATTTGCTTTCTATGGTTTCCTTCATTCTTAATAAAAAAGAACAAAACCAAAAACATAGGTAAAAAGAATTGACCTCGGATCTAGAAAGACTTCCCTGGAAGCTGTCCTTGCCCCATGTCAGTCACACACTCATGTTGGCATTTCTAATCTTCCTTTAAATGGAAGCTCAGATAAATCCTTCAGTTTCACTGACAAAAAGGATGCACAAAAATTGAAAGATTCTAGATGAAACCAGGATAACTGTGCCAGTAAATATATCACTCTACAAATAGTCATAGTGAGATCAGGGCCATAGCTCCTGGAGAAGAGTAATATTCCCCATTAAAAAGGAATTCTAAGCTGCACTTTTGCAATTTAGCTATGTCTAATTTGTGGCACAGTCAAGTGAACTACTTTTGGGGTTAACATGATGTTCTGTGTTTTGTATTAGGGAGATGTTGGGAAAGTTGGTTTTTTTTTTTTTTCATACTGTGCATCATCTCCAACTGCCTTTTGAGGTGGTAACTGGCTGCAGTTTTTTAGGGCTTTAGCAGGAGAGGGAATGGTACCTTGGCTTTGAGTAATTGCCATAGAACATGCTGAAATATTCCCTCTCTGTATAGAGAGCCCTCTACAGTCCATTGCATTTCCTTGCAACAGTATAACTGAGAAAGGTCAAAGCAACACAGAAGCATACCTGTAGCTGAGTCTTCAGTAGAAATACCGGTATGAGCTAGAGCTAAGCAATTTGACTTGGCCTTATGAAAGATATCTAGTGCTATTCAGAGATATGCACAATCTCCAGTCTCCAGTAATATTTGTTTTGTAAACCCAAATCCCTTGATTTTTAGTAAAAGCAATGTTGTGTGAATGGTACTAGAATATCACCCGTGAAAGAAATTATTGAGACCAGCAGTAGGAAGACCTGGTTTAACCTAATAGCTTTTACTATAGGTTGAGCATAGTTCAGAGAATGGAATAACGAACATACTCCCCAGTTTAAGCAGTTGTCTTCTGTGCTGCAACTACACATGTGAGCAAATATATTATAAACAACTTCAGTGAGAATTGTAGGGAACTGCATCCTTGGAAGAAAAGTACCAAAGACAAAACTCACATCAATAACAGAAGTAGGTAAGAGTATTCCTAAATGCTCAGCAACAAAGGAGGTTTTGGAAAAAACCTCAAGAACAGAGGCTTCACATTGTATCTATATTCATCTTCGGTTCCATTTGCTTGCAGTGTTCTTTGTCTTACAAAAGAGATCAGCTTTTGTGGGGACAGCTGGGACTGGGATGGCTTATTGTCAAGTCTCAAATGTCAGTGACTAATGCTGATTTACATGCAGATTGCCTCTCAGCTTTATTTTATTGGGTTATTTATTTATTTCTCAAATGCTGTCATTTTCTTCTGAGGAACAAATCAATGAGAAGGCAGTAGAGATGATGTAATCTTATTGTTGAATCAGGAAAAAAAAAGAAATAAAGGGGGCGAGACAGAGTACAAGATAAGCAAATGTGTAACTGCTGATAGCTTTTCCATTCAGGTGTTTGCTAGATGTCAGCCCACCTGTGAAGAATGCATGTTACTGTAGATCTAGAGCTGCGGTTGACTCAGGACTCTGTTTAGTCTCTGGCCTTTTGAGCTATCCTTCAAGTTCTTCACTATTGATATGAAGCAATCACCATTCCATTAGCGCTGTTCTTGAAAGCCAGAAAAGTGAAATCCTGTAGCTCCTACCATCTGTTTACAAGCAGAAAAGACTGGGGTTTTTTTTAATAGGAATGTTTGGGTTTTTTTCCAGGGTGTTCTAAATTATTTCTATGCACCTTATTGACAAAAATGAAACTCTTGTGGGCTGCTCATCCCCCAGATTCAGTGCTGTAATTTGGTTCACTATTCCACTGTCCTCTTCAGTCTGCCCCAACACCTGCTCTCTAACACTGGATACTCTGTGGGGTGGAATGAGCTCTTTGCTCTGTACCTGTACAGTGACTTTGCAATCCTGAAAATGTTTGTTACATATTATTATTTATAATCAGAAAGAAATTAGCTTAATATTGTTACAGATTTCTTGTTGAGATGGCAAGTTTGCATTTAGGAAGCTACAAACCTAATAGTGATCAGAAAGCTTGAGCTACAACCACTGAAATGTTATGCACCATCAGATTTATTTTTCTTGGTAGTTTCCAAAATACAATTGCATTGTCATCAGTCCTTGTTCGTGTTTAACTTTCACTGACTTCAATGGGAATTTGGACCCTACGCTGTTCAGAAGCAGCAGACTGCACACCAGAAGAAAATAGGTTTGCATAAATAAGGCACTAGATTTAATTTCAAGAGAACTGGGTTCAATTTCTAGTGTGCTGGCAAGCATCCAGCTTTGGATCCAGCTTCACCTAATCCATTAAAGATGAGCAGACACATACAAGCCTTAGATCCACATGTTTAACTTCTTGCTGAGCTCAGCCTTGTGTGCATGTGCGCATCTGTGAAATGGTGCTAATAGCAAGACAGTCAAACTTGTACTTACCCGAACATTAAAAAAAAAAAAGCCCTGAACATAAAAAGTCAGATTAGGCTGGGGTAAATGCTTATCTTTTAAGATTTATTGTAGTCACTTATTCTATTCACAGCCCTTGTGAGCACTCAGAAGAGCTAGGAGATTTATAAATAAGAAGTTAGGATTAACAGATAAAGACACGGTGACACAGTCCAGCTCTTGTGGATTTATAGCTAAACTGCATTGATTTTTAAAATTTTTTTTTTTTTTTTTTTTTACATTTGAGTGGCTAAGGACATAAGAAACAATCACAAATCAATGGTGATCCTGCAAAACACTTTCCAATGGTGATGAAAATCTCTTGCTAAAGATTTATGCGGAGTGAGGAACTAGGTGACAACTATTTCTGGTGCTGAATGAATGTTCCTCAGAATAAGTAAATGCTGCTGATGGTATGAATGTCCCTCCTTGAGAATTTTTAATGATTAGAAGATTTTCTTTATTATAGTAACATATCTGACCCCTAAATACTCTGTTTAACTGTGTTCAGGTATTAGTAGAACTGCAACAACAAATATATTTACCTATTAAGATCTTTATATGTCTATTACTACCACTAGTCTATGGTTCCTCAGAAATATTGACTCTTATTGATGGGATCCTAAATGCTAACTAGAATTTAATTTAAATAGTTTATACTACAGATTGTATTTCTCCATGGATATGCACAAACAGAACAAGATAAAACCAATTACTTAGGCTTTTTATTTTACCTATTCACACCATTCTTTCTTTGCATTGTAAATATAAAATATTTATAACGATTTATGTAAAATATTTTGCTTTTTTTGAGTTGGAAAATCTGTTCCCTATGCTGTAAAGGTACTTTCAATGCTGTCACTCCAGTTGCAACTGTCCAACAGTTTATAAGACACCACATCTGGCTCTACTCATCTTTTTAGTAGATTACACTAAAGTGAATCCTTAAGGCTAAACCCTCTAATTTACTAAAACACATGCACATAAAATTACAGCTGTCTCACCAAGGCTTTCATTGATTTGAACAGAACTGGGATTCATTTAAGTGGTTATAAAACTTAGATAAGCAAACTTCTTTCAAATCCAGAGGGAAAAATCCCCACAAGTAAAATACCAAAACATCCCCAACCTGCCAAACAGATGTAATTACTGGTTTATTGATTGGTTCATCAGTGCCTTATTCTTTATCTCTGTGTCCACTCACACTATCTCTCCCAGATCCCTTGGCTTCAATGGCAGCTAGGTGTGCTTCCCACACAGAGTGACAATTTTGTCAGGAAAGTATGATGTTTCCTGTGATTAAAGCACAATTTCACTCCTAGAAGTGACTATATACATTATATAAGATTCATTTCTCTGAAACGTAGCTGTCTGAAAATTAGACACCTAACTTAAGCTGAAGGCAGGACAATTATAGGTTGCCTGGAAAGTACAAAGAGAACACAGATGGAGACCTTAAGAGACATGACTAATTTTTAGGCAGCTTAAGTGAGGTAGGAGGTTATTTCCTCCCTGCAGGATTTCTACTATTAAAAGACCCCACTCTGACTTTCTGCACACACTTGGAAGTGAGGTATCTTACTCTAAAAGTTTATGGGAATATTTTAAAGATGTACAGGAGATGTAGGAGCATCCCCTTGAGGGACTACTGTAAGTCTACTCAGTGCCACATATCCCGACTGCACAGAACTCCCAATAGTTTTACACTAGATGTGGAACCTTCTCAGCATCCTAGATTGTAACTCACAGGAGCATGAGGTTAAGAGGAAAGGCGGGGGGGTGGGGCAGGGGGGAGATGTAAAACCTTGAGGAAAAAGGAAGTAAGTTTTCTTTAAAGATTCAGTCAGAAGTAGTTAATTTACTTTCCCAGGAGCTGATGCCTCCATATTGTACTGTAAGCATCATTACCCAGTTATGTCACTCAGTTTAGTGTTGCAAAGTGTTCAGGCATTACTGTTACTGAGTGTTAGGGAAGACACCAGAATCCAATTAAAAAAAAAAAACAAACACAAAACCCAGCAATATTTGAAACAACAAATTAGCTTTAAAGAGAGTCGTTACAGCAGTTTGCCTTGAAACATGCTGTATTTCCCACCCCCAGCTCCCTCTCTGCTGATGGGGCCTATTTTAATTTCTAAATTATATCTGTCAGTTGTCAGCAGTTACAAATTTGATGCAAGAATTAGTGGAAAAAACTTTCCAGCTCATGTGATAAACAACTTTAGATGATCATAATCCATAACCAAACCCTCTCTACTCTCACTTTTCCCCTGGGAGAGAGGATAAGAGAACAGCACATGGCAGATGTTAGTTACTTTGCTTAATACAGTGCTTCACATCTTGCAGCATATTCATCTGCACGTCTAGCAGGTGCAGTCATCTGCCTGTTGCTAATTCCTTCCTGTGCTTCCACTGATATCACTGGAAAAAGTTGATTATTTCAGTGAAAATGGTTGAGAAGACATATTTTACACTGGATGGTTGTAGCATTATGTGCTGTTGTAGTGCTAAAAAGCGGAGTTTGTCCGAGGCTTCCCAATGGTGTGTGCAAAATTGAATTCTCCATTGCCAGAACTGCTAAATGGGTCTTAGCCATTCCTGTTAAGAGAAGTGAAATTAGAGCTGAGGGGAGAATGAAGAGGCCAGAACAGGCATTGCTACTCTTTTTGCTCTCTGGACAGGAAGGTTTGAGGAAACAGCTACTAGTTTTGAGATGTCATACTGCAACGTTTCTTCAGCATTACCTACTGCTCTATTCACCCTTTCTTTGCTTTAGTGGTTGTCCCAGCCTGGGATTTTGGGGCTCTGATGGGAGCAAAGAAGGGTCAGAGACATTTTGCTGACCTGGAAGTCTGCTCTTATTTACTTTAGCATAGGGCTGCTCTAATTTAAAGATTGAAGTGGATTCTTACTAATATATCAGATGTATATAGAAGCTTTGGACCGGAAAGTACCTCATATTAATTATGTATTGTAGGAGGTGTATTTGCCTGTATACCTGTATCCATATGTAGGCACATGTATGTATGCGTATGGGATGTTGTCAGCAGACATTTGAGCACGCGTGTGGTGTGAGCCACACAAACACGGAGTCGGGTGTGCCAAGTCTCTCCTGCAGACTGGCAGCTTCTCTCTCACTTCTGCAGGGCTAGAGGGTGATGAGCTGAATATATAGTTGTTCAGGAAGGAGGAATGTGTCCCTTTTGTGCCTCCTTTTCTGGGTGCTTCATTTTTCCCTCCTGTTGTTTCTATCTTTTATATAGGAAAAATGTTTAAAAGTACCTACATTGCTTGGGAGCCCAGATGTTATTTTCAGGCTGAGCTAGGTACTGTGATCCTACCTGTCTCCTAAATCATGTTGAAAATGCTATGGTGGTGTTCAGGGAACTGGACTGGTAACCTTGCACTGGCATTTCATTCCCTGCTTCAGAAAAAAGTGTTTGAGGATTTATTCAAGTATTGTGCAGTTAAGTACGTATTTAAGTGTTTTGCTGAAGCAGAGCATGTTTAGCTTTAGAGTGTTTACATTTATTATATTTTTGTAAGTAAATTTGTTAAATTTCAGTAATTTAATTTATGCCTCTTCTGGACAGCTTGGCGTGTTTTAAAATAGCCTTAAGGATGTTGGTCTAAAGTTTGCTGTCTACATCAGAAGTGTTTGAGAAAGCTACCAAAATCATAAAGACAAAATTGATCTAATAGTTTTCTAAAGAGATGGTAACTTGTTGGCAGAAGGTGGTGCTGTTACCTGATATTGAAACAGATAACTAACTCCTATGTCAGTGAACTTCTAAACAAAGTCCCTGAGTAGAAAAGATTTCCCCCACCCCCTCAGTCATGGAAGTGATGCATGAATAGATAGAGATGAATTTTCTCAAACTCTGAGATATAATAGTCTTCTTAATTAGAAGGCAGATGGCCATGCCAGTGTTTCTTCCAACATAAAGTAGAATATGAGATGAACTTTGTTCTTTAGAGGAATAAACACAGCTATATAATTCTTTTAAATAGAATGGCTCATTTCACTGAGAAGTACCTGTGGACTGGATTTAATAAAAGCCAAAAGCAAAAAATGATTGATATAAGGGACAGCTGAAAGTTCTGAAAGTTTGTTTTCATGAGCAGTATGCTGTCACACTTGATAATATCAGAAGTCACAAGAGAAACTTTGGAAAAATCCAAAGAGAGCTTTTGGTTGGGAATAGCTCTTTTAAGTTCTGTCTTGTCCATTGATAAAACAGTCGTTATGCTCAAGCTGACAGGTGATGCATGTCAGTGGTTGGGTGCATGGAGCAATTCACATGTGTAACGCATAAATAAAAGACTTCCTGGCTCTTCAGAACAATTTCAAGCTTATCCAAAAACATCTAGCATCTTTTTGAAAAGGAAAGATAAAATGTAGGTAATGATATAATAGATAACAAGTCACATTTTTGAGCCTTCTGAATACACATAGGTCATATTTTCAAGCTTTACGTTATAATCATAAAATTTGGAAGCTTCTTTTGTATTTACTAAAAAGATTATATATATATTTTTTACCTACTTCTATGACTGTGGGACTTATAGCACTGCAGTAATACACAGGTGTAGATAGAAATTGCTAGTGTATTATGTCTCATAAAAGATATTAGGTGAGGGGTTAGAAATGGTGAGAATGGAATGTTTTACCTATTTCTGGATTAGAATGCTCAGACATTATTGTGATTTTACTCGCACTTGAAGTTCCTGATTTAGAAAATATTAAAATGTGAGAAAGGCTGTTCCTGAAATAGGTCACTGCTAACTAGTGGCAGAATCTGTGTTCCAAAATGTTTTAATAAATGTTCATAAACAAGAGAGTTGGAAAGTTTAAATATACCTCCAAATTTATATTCTGAAGAGAGGCCAAACTTCAAAACTTTGAGAATCTCCTATCCCATTGCTAATACTTCTGTAATTTAAGATCATTTTAAATACAAACCTCTATAAAAGAGAATTTCACATATGAAGATTCATGTGTGTTAGTAGAGCAAATTAAGCAGTGAAATAAAAGTCCAACTCATGAAAAAAATTTTTAGGGGATCATATCTGCTAATCTGTATCAGCAAGGAAAGGGACTGGTGGATTAGGAAGGGTGAGAAGTATTTCTGCTTCTTGGAACTAATATCCCTTTTGGGATGGCAGCTGTAGATAGGGGTTTCTGATACAGCAAGTGTCCAGCCTGAGTGGCTGCATGGACTTGGAATTTCAGAGGTGAATTTGTACAGTTACCATGTGCATTTTGGGCCGTATTTTCAAAATTCAGAAAGCTCAGCTTTGATCCTTTTGTTAAAATAGCTCCATGGGTGTACAAATAGCCAATAAATATCTGCCCTTTTATGGGCGTGTGTGCGCCTGGCTTTGAAAATCTGGCTTTTAGAGACAAGGCACTATGCCATACCTTCGGAGAAGAGAAACAAAACTGGTCAGATGCTATTTAAGATACAATTGAGTCTGAAATTGAAAGGCTCTTGCAGGATTTTTAGACCTTGAGCATAAGGCTTTTTTTTTTTTTTTTTTTCAAATTGGATTTCACGGTTGAAACTTGGTGTAAGAATCCTGAGACTAGGGAGCAAATAGCTTTTTATGGAGATTTGAATTACATTTTACACTTGAAAAATCAGTCTAAGAAGTGAGTGAAATGCCCTGGTATTTTGTCTCTGTGCCAGTCCGCTGTTGGTCTTTTCCTGGCCAGAGCAAGTTACACTTACAAAGCATCTTGAGTGGTGTGTGGCCATGGTAGAGCAGTGGACAGCTGGCTAAATAGAAAGAAAACATTAAGAACTGATGCTTCCTCCTCCTTTAAAGCCCTCCTTAAGACTGATTTAAAAATCTGAGGGTTTTAGCTCTCATTCATTCTAGCTTGGTCAAATGATACAGCAGAGATGTAGGCTTGCTTACAGTTTTCTGCTGCCAGCTTCTCAGCGTGAGCTGTGGTATCAGTCCAGTACCATTTCATTCATTTCAGCTGAAGTCTCCTCTAATGACAAAATTCATTGCCACTTTAGTGGACTATTTAAAGTCTGTGTCTGGGTTATCTGATGATCATCACATGGACCATGGCCCTTCAGTATGTGAAAATCCAACAGTTTTCCATAGCTGATGTTGGTTTTGGAAACACAAATGGAGTAGGATTTCAGGGAGTCTTGAACTCATCTGCAGTGCTCAGTGCTTACATTGGAACAAATCACTCTGAAGTCACTGCAGTTTCCCACGATATCTGCTGAGAGATGTATCTCTATTTGATTCCATTTTTGGTAATATTTATCTACTGCAGAGATTAGCAAACATAACCGCCAGTCAGTTTATGAACTGAAGAGTTCATAAGCTTGGTGCTTATTTCCTATTGTTTTCTGAGTTTTGCTGCATCTCTGGAGAAAGGGGTGACTTTACTGTTATTTTCCCTCAGAGCATAACTGTAATTCAGGGCTCTAAATTAAAAACGTTAAGCACAGATCTCCAAACCTTGAATTCTCACGTCAGTGGGGAAAAAGAAATCAGCCTGATGGTGGCACAGTCTAGCCCTGTAAGTAACATCTACTTAGGTGTGTTATCCTGATACTGTACAAAGCAGTTAGATGTCATCTATGATCATCTGTTTTTCCATTTTTTTTTGTGTGTGTTGCTGAAAAGCAAACCTTTCCCACAACTAATTGTATTTGCTAATTACCTGTGAAAAAGCAATTATCTTCAGGTGATGCAATTCTTTGGGAAGGCTTTTTTATTTGGCAAAGATGAAGAAAGAATCTCTTTTCTGGATGTTGTTTTCAGAAAAATCTTCCCAAATATTGTACCTGATGTATCACATTAGACACATCAGATTGGGTTGCATCAGCAATGTTGCATTACATCACATCACCAAGGTAATGTGCTGTGACAGACTTACGATGCAATGTGTCAGCTGGAAAATGGGGAAAGATGTGATTTCCTAAACAAAGTGCTTCTTAAGCTTTATGGTATTTTCCCCTCTTCCAATTGAAGAGATGGCTGTTAATGTTTTGAGGTATTTCTTAAAAGGCTCGATTGCCTGTTGAAGAATTCTAAGCATTTTTTTGTCTCCTGGTTCTCCATGGATAATTAACAAGTCTAGAAAGAAAGATGGTTTTTGCTACTTCTGTTTCCATATCCAGATTATAATATATCTGTTCCCCTAAACTTCTGGTAAATGGAGAAAGCATTTCCTAGGAGGAGGAAAGTTCTTGGCATTTGTATAGCTCTCTGTCCAGTGCCTGATCTTTTACCTTAACTCAGGCAACATGCTTCATGTGAGGAATGCTGAGGGGGTAGCTCTGTACAAGTAAGGTTCAGGATCATAGTGCAAATATATAGAGAACACATGGCAGCAATGCATGTACACAGTCAGACCTGCAATTAGAAGGTGCTTTTTTTTAGCACATGACTGACTTATTGTGAACATCTTCTACAGGGATAGCACTGATGTACCTTACTCTACCTTACTTCATGACTATGACCTTCTCTGCAGGGGTGATAGCAGGCAAATACTGCAGACTGTCTTGTTTGTTAGAAAATCATCCTTTGGTGATATATAGGAAGAAATAATTTGCATTAGCCAAGGTATTTCTCAAATCCTTGGAGAAGGATGACTTGGCTAGCTCAGAAGAGAGAGGACAGTGCAACACACACTGAGGTTACCAAGAGTGACATGTGCCCAGCCAGCCTCATAAAATAAACAATTGCCATCTGTTCACTGCTCTTGGAATGAGTTCTGCTCTAATGCAGCTGATTGCAGTTAGGGGTCTTTGACAGGAGACTTGGTTGTGGTCCTTATTGGGAGTCTGAAGAGAGCAGAGATGGTGGGCACAAAATGATGAGACAGCAGTGCAGGTGAAGGAGATAAGCTTACAATTGTTAAGCTCTTTCGGAGAAGAGCTACGAAATCCATGTAAAAGCAAACATCTTCACAGTCTGCATTGTCAGAAATAATGTATAGTATCAGTTGCTTCCTAGTTGATTTATTTTAAAATAATTGTCCATTTTTTCATGAGCTACTTAGTGTTGTCTGATACTGAGTCTCCTTTCAGGCATATATTATGCCTCAGTGAAACATCAAAACCAGTATACAGAGAGTTTCTGAAGAGGGAAGTACTATACAATAATGATGAACATATTGTCCTCAAGCTGTGGAGGTTAACAACCCCAGTTTGATTTGGTATTTGTACATACTGAAATAAGAAGAATTTACATGTTTGCTCTCATTTTAGTGGGCTCTTGTGATTCATTACTTTGACACTTCAGAGTTCAGAGTAGTCACTTGTCTCCTGCAAAGCAGCACCCTTAACTGTGTTACTATTTGGTTGCTCATTATTGTCTCAGTTCTTTCTTTTTTATTGCCGCACAAATACACTTTGGTTTCACAGTAACTTGCCTAATGCTGCTTTCTGTAGCATTCATTGTCAGAAGGATCAGGGTTCTGTTGCACTCAGAAAGAAATCAGCTAAGTAAATCTATAATAGTACTGCTGTTTAAACAATGTCTTGCATCATTAAAACTGAAGAAAAAAAAAAGGTGTTTATGTACCTATGGATACCTTTCATTTTACATTCAGTAGGGTTTTTCTTCATAAAATGGCAGCAGTCATGTAGAAAACGCTTATCTTTGTGCTTACTTTATGTAGTCTTTAAGGACAATACAGTCATTTTACAGTTTGTCCTGGGTAAGGGAAAGTACATAATTGCTGTGCCCTAGGAACAGACAGGGAAATGAATTATGAGTTGAAAGTCTCTAATCTTTCCCTGCCAACTTACACTCCCTGCTTGCTCTAAGCAGGCGTTAAGACCATTAAGAATAAAGGTATTTAAATAAGTATTCAGGTGCCTAAAGATGCAAATGAGCTCAAACTGTGGGGGTTTTTTTGTTGTTGTTTTGTTTGGGTTTGGGTTTTTTGTTGTTGTTGGTTGTTTGGTTTTTTTGGTGTGGGTTTTTTTTTTTTTTTTGGTGTGTGTGGTTTTGTGGGGTTTGTTTGTTTGTTTGTTTGTTTGTTTGTTTTTCCCCAGAAGTGAAAGGTAGGCTACTCGCATTAATTGAAAACCAGAGCTGAATGCCAGTTCCCCTCTTGCCTGTTCCCCTCTAGCCCTCTGAAAAATGTGCTGTATGCTTTGTCGCACCCATAAGTTCCTCCAACACTTCCACTAACCTGGATCCTGTTTAATCTGGATCCTATTATATTACTCAGATCCCTGGCTCCATACCCAGACAGTGTCCAGGTAGTGTGAGGCCATTCCATGTCTCTCACCTGGATGTTTGGGTGTAGATATCCATGGTAGAGCCATGCTCCCCATGTACCTGCACTGTATGAGATGAAATGCATCCTGAAGTGCCTATTTGGTCTCTACTTACTATATGAGAATTCCTTTGGTGCAAGCTTCAAAATGGATGTTTCTAGTGTGGCTGCTGCCTTCACTCAGGAGAAACATACTTTAAACCTTGGTGATTCTGACACTTTTTTTCATCAAAATATTTATTTTCTACCCCCTGTATGTATAAGTCATATGGATCAATAAAAAAACATTCCTAGTTTTATCTTTTAACCAAATACTAACCTTGCTTTCCTTTTACTAGCTGACCCTAACACTAACCCTTTTTGTGCATTCAGAGCTCCTAGTCTAAGCCTTTTTTTTAGACCTGTTGTTAATTCTACCTTTTATGTCTAAACCTGGTACAGCAACACAATTAACTGCTTTACTTAACATGCAAGGTTATAAGTGATCTCTGTGATACCACTGACATTAAGAAAGTAAATTCATTTACATTATTCTCATTACAAGCTGATCTTTACACAGTCTTTGGTTGGTAGAACCAGCAGCAGATGTGTATTGCAGAATTAATTTTAAGAGAGTTATAAGAATGATGCTACATAATGGTGATATCAGGCGAGAATAGAAGAATCCACACAAGCCTTTAATTGTCCTCAAGCCAAGATATTAATTGTACTTTATTCTGTAGTTTAAAGGAAATCCTTAATCACACTGTCAACATCTCCTTTTGTGCTCTTCTGATTATAGACAGATTCTTTTAGCAAGACTGGGAGGTAGAGAAGTCCAAGTTCTTCTGTTAACAATGAGCAAGAGCTACTTTTCTTTCTGATTTAGGAAGAGAAGATCTCAGTTCTTTATCTCCATGGTCTTAGACTTCCACTGTGGTGAGTTCCTAGAGGAACAGTGTGCACAGATGTTTTGTCAGATCTAGACAGAAGTGTTGTGTGATGAGACTGAGAGAAATCACTTGGTGGCTACTTGCGAGTAGGATTAGGAAACAAGTTGGTCATACGTGTCGATGACTGACTGAAATGGTGACTTTCCCCTGACCAACAAGACACAGCTTTGTAAAAGTAAAGAAGATAACCAGATAAGTCAGCTAGTTCTGTGCTTCACACTGTGAAGAGCAGGAATTTAACACAATTTTGAAAGTAGTAGTGTTTGAGACAGCAAATGACTAACACATGACTAAGGTTTCTACAGAAGCTGTAAAGTGAAGCTAATGCTCAATTCTTGGTAGATTTATAAAGGCTGTGATCAGCAGGTATGCTAAACCAGACATATGAGTTTCAAAAACCTTGACGATAAGGCTAAATTCCAGGGTTTTGGGGCATTACCATATCTGAGTGAGATTTGTAATATCAATGCCAAGCACATGATAGAAAAGAACACTTGAACCACCCACTCACCTCCAGGAAGATTTCTGCTTTTGCAACTGTATGCAGTAGGCACTCAGGAAAGCACTGAAAGACTCCAGCACACAGAATAGCTGCTGAGGAACCCGAAAGATATCACCTTTAGAGAAGTGAGACTGACACTAGCAGTGAGACATTTCTGTGTGGGGAAAGGAGAATGAAGAGATTAGAGAAAATAATAAACTTTCACCTGGTTTGAAAATATTAATGTGAAGAACTCAATACAGCAGTGTGTTGTCAACACCCTCTTTTCAGAAGGTTGCTGGAGATTTGCATAGCTAATCTGCTTGCTTGATTGTTCTCCCAAGCTTTCAGGGAAAAGAGGCAGATGTATCCTTTCAGGGCAAGGCAATAAAGTGGTCAAGTAATTTTACCTCTATGTCCTAAACTGTGGATGTACTGGATGTGAAGTCTTGAGGTTCCTGGACAGAAAACACCTGAACTTAGCATTCATTAAAGAGAGCTAATTTCAAACCACTGCATTCTTGATAAGTAGCACATCAGTAGGAGGGCAAAATAACAATTGCTCTAGGCTTGGAGAAGCTTTTGCATTGCTGCTACTCCAATTATTTCCTTTTTTACACATGTTCAGCAGCCTCTCGCCTCTGTAATTACCACACTGAACACGGCAGCTATTAGATACAGCCACTAGACTTTTAACAAGCCATCATTACTTGCATTTGCTATCTTACAATTTAGTAACAATGTCTTTGAGAACAGTGTAACATATTTCTCCTTTAGAACAAACTTACAGACTTGGGTATGGACACATGCACGTGAAAGTGGATGCAGCTGTAGACTTTGCTAAGGAACAGTGAAGAAACCACGAGTAGAGCTGTGGAACATGGAAGCTGATACACGCTATGGTCCTGATTTGAATGCTCTAGTTAAAAGTTATTCATAATATCTCTACTTTTTCCTTTCCTTGAGAATTAGTGGCTGTGGATGCTGTCCCAGTAAAACTGATCCCTAATATTGGGAAGATAATTGCCAAATTAGAAAGCATATAGATACTTGAAAGCCTCTGAGGTCCTATGTTGATGTCAGATGTGAGGACAGCTATGTATTGGCTGTTCTTGAATACCTGAAAAAGTAGGGAAGGCAGTTGAGAAGTTTTACCTTTTCCCAGCTTTTCCTCTGCTAGGACAATTTCTTTCCTGTATTCTGTGCTCTTGTAATGGTGCTGAATACTAAAAAGACATAATTTTGTGTACACCCAGGCAACCAGAAGCATGGTGAGCCACGTTATCTGATTAGCTGGTAGATTTTTCTATGCTAACCCCAGGTGTCCAGGCAGAGCAGGCATTTAAAAGCTCATCCATCTCTTGTCTTACTGTCTTTGAATTTGCATAATTAAAAGTGAATTACTTACTGTATTTTTAATATATGCAGTGAAAATGCATGAAAAGCTGAAAAATTACAGCAATCCAGTAATTCATGTCATGTCTCATTCAGAATTACAGCTTTCCAGTGCCAGCTCAAACACCAAGGATTCCCTGCCACCATAAAGCTATAATTGCTGAATTAATAACAGCGGGTTTTGGAGAGTGACTGCACAGACTCTCTGACCCAGGTAATAGAAATACTCATGTTAAAGTGAAGTTGATACACGTGACTTAATCTATTTCATATTGGGCTCAAGTAGTGAAGATCATTGCTTTCCTTGCCGTAGGATGTTGCGAGAACTGCAGCAACGTGTTACTCTTCAGATTCAGTTTAAGCCTGCTGCAATGGTTAGCCAACAGGGATTAGAAATTAAATTTTTAGGGACCAGTCAGGCTAGATTTCCTTCTGCCAGAGGACTTGTGCCCCAGATCTGCTCAGCACTGCTGGGAGGTGCAATTCTCTGTCCAGCTGCAAAGGCATGGAGAAGAGGATGTAAAGGGAGATGGTGAAAGGCTTCTGCTAATGTTTTGTTGCTCCAGAATTTTATTAACAAAACAGTTCTTCTCCCTCACCTTTCAATTTGGGAACAAGTTCTGCAGCGGCTGCTCTTCACAAAACACAGTGTCTTGTGGCCGCCACAGATAGTGCTCATAAGGACTGGGACTCTACATTTATTTTGGTAGGTTTTGTGATGCTTGGTCACCACTATAAAGTGATTGAAGTCATTAGAGATTAATTGACACATGTCAAAGGATCTGACTGTAGCAAGGAATTTATTTAGTGAACAATGAGGATTGTTAATTGATTTTCAGCAAGGCTAAGTGTAGAGTCCTACACCTTGGGAGGAACAACACTGTGTGCCAGTACAGGTGAGGGGTACACCTGATGGAAAGCAGCCCCAGGGAGAGGGACCTTGGCATCCTGGTGGACGATAAGCTCTCCATGGAACAGCAATGTGCCCTTCTGGCCAGGAAGGCCAATGGTATCCTGGGGTGCCCAAAGAAGAGCGTGGCCAGCAGGTTGAGGGAAATTCTCCTCCCCCTCTACTCTGCCCTAGCAAGACCACATCTGGAGTATTGTGTTTAGTTCTGGTCTCTTCGGTTCAAGAGGGACAGGGAAACACTAGAGAGAGTCCAATGGAGAGCCACAAAGATGATGAAGGGACTGGAATGGAACAACCCTCTTATGAGGAAAGGCTGAGAGCCCTGGAGCTGTTTAGCCTGGAAAAGAGAAGACTGAGAGGGGATCTTATGAATGTTTACAAATGTCTGAAGGGTGGATGTCAAGTAGAAAGGCTCAGTCTCTTTGTAATTGTGCCCTGTGATAGTATGAGATGTAATGGTTGCAAGCTTAAACACAGGAAGTTCATGAGAAAAAATGTCTTTACTGTGAGAGTGACAGAGCACTGGAACAGGCTGCCCAGAGAGGTTGCAGAGTCTCCTTCCCTAGAGACTTTCAAGACCTGCCTGGATATGTTCCTGTGTGGCCTGTCTGGGGTGTTCCTCCACTGACAGGAGGGTTGGACTTGCTGATCTCTAGAGGTTCCTTCCAACTCCTACCATTCTATGATTCTATGAACTATTCACATTGCAAAGATTAGCTGTAGCAAAAGCCAGCACGTGTGGCTGGTGAGACACGGGACTTCTCAGCTCAGGATCTTTGTAATAGTCTCACTGAGATTGTTTGTATTCTGTGGATAAAAAGAACTGGCAGTTTCTAGGACTGGCAATCTGGTTCCTTTTGTAAGAATTACCATCATTAATTAAAATCTCTCTTTCTGTCTAATTATTTCAGCTCTAATTCTCTTGCAGGTTCATAAATAGTAACATCTCATTCTCCTGGAAAAAAATTCATTTTTTTCTCCTTTTCTTTCTCTTTGTCGTTGTCCTCATTCTTTGCCCTCTCATGACTTAAGGTAATTAAACTTCCAAAGTCTAGGCACCTCTCTGAAATATTTAAATATAATCACAGAGATTCTCATGTTTCTTTTGCCTGCAAAGGTCCATGAGAGTTTTGAACACAAAGGCTGTGTTTTACCCTTCTGCAAATAACTGCAAAAGGGGGGGTCAGGCTCAGTAAGGGATCAGATCAGTTTTTTCCATTCTGGCTCACTATTACCAGGACCCTGTGCTACTGAGTTTCAATTCTAGGAGCAAACATTTCAAGACTTATAGCTTGTAGGCATTGTGGAAGGTATTTAACCTGATTCTTGTAATTGCCTCTTTGCCATTTAATGCTAAGATTACAGCATTTATTGTTGGACGTTGATAATTCTCTCAGCTGAACTTTTGCATCCAGAAGGTGATTTCTGCAGAATATTCCCACGAATACATCCAAGCAGAGTTGCTTGGGTTAATTACAATTAATGGAGAGGAGAAAAATCTTTCCAAAGCCAGATATGTATGGCACTTGGGAACACAGATCTAACCAGCCTTATAGACAGCAGGTTTAGGATGTGACCAGGATGCTCGCTAATTACAGAATCAAAGAATGGTAGGGGTTGCAAGGGACCTCTGGAGATCACGTCATTGAACTTCCTTGCCAAAACAGGTTCACCTAAATCAAGATGCCCAGGATGGTATCCAGAAGGCAAGTTTTGAAAGTCTTCATGGAAGGAGACTCCACAACAGCTGTAGGCAGCCTATTCCAGTGCTCTGTCACCCTCAAAGGAAAGAAGTTTTTCCTGATGTTTATGTAGAACTTCTTGTGTTCTAGACTGTGACCATGGCTCCTTGTCCCATCACTGGCCTCCACTGAAAACATTCTGACCCCATCCTCTTGACACCAGCCCTTTAGATGTTGGCAAACATTGATAAGATCCCCCCTCGGTCTTCTCCAGGATAAACAGCCACAGGTCTTTCAGCCTTTCATCATAAGAGAGATGCTTTAGTCCTCATCTTTGTAGCCTCTGTTGGACTCTCTTCAGTGTTTCCTGTTTCTCTCACACAGAGAAGCCCAGAACTGGACATATTATGCTGGAAGTGGCCACACTGGGCTGCAGTAGAGAGGGAGGAGAACCTCCCTTTACTGAACCATAAACTTTTACCATTAAAAGAGCTAATGGTGCCTGAATCATCACAAGGACTTGGGGAACTTCACTAAATGCTTTTATTTTGAGAAAAAAAAAAAAAAACCCAACAAATTCTTACTCCAAAAACACAGAGATGCTAGAGGTACCAGGTATCTGTGGAGGTCACTTGTCAAGAGCAGCTTGGCTCACATGAGAGAACAAGCAGGAGATCAAAGATTGGTGCTCCAGCTGTTTTCTTTCTTGTTAGGTTACATGGTGAGGAAAGACAAATTCAAGGTCTACAGCCTGTTGTGAAGCACGGAATAGATATACTAGCTGTGGGTTAACTAACAGGCTAGGAAGATTTGTCAGATCTGCTCTTCTGCCAGTAGTGAATTCTTGCCTTGTGTATGAAGTCTTTCTGGTTTCCTAAACCAGTCGATACATTTTCAGCCAAATTTTGCCATTTTTGGTGCATTTACAAGCAAGAATTCCAATAACAACACTTTTAATGGCTGTTAGGCCCTGAAATGATGTCTAATGAACCAACTGAATTCTGCTTAGAAGTAATTAGTTCTGAGCCACAAAGACAACAGGATTTCCAGTCCCCGTGTCCTGCATTTATCTCTGTATATATGGAGTACTTGTTTGTCTAGTTACCATGGTGCCTATTTCATAAAATTTGTGAGAATGTTAATACCTTGACTATGCACAGATATATGTTCAGGGAGGCTTTGTGATCATACAAAACTTCAGAAAGGAATCTGTTTTTTTCTGGCTGTTTTCAGTGTCTGTACCAAAAAGGAGTGGTAGAACTGGAGTGAAGGAAAAATGCATGTCCACAGATCACAAGCAGAAAAGGAGGTATTTTGAAATACTTTCATGGTAACAAGAATGTTGTCTCCTTTCCAGTGTCAGGTTTTTTTAAAGCTCAGTAGGCAGCAAAATGAAATGTTTTACGGTTTTATCAAGTGCAGCAAAGTCACTGCTATTATACTTACAATTTCATGACCTGGTAAACAGATAACTTTGGTCTTAAGGGTCTAAGTGTCAGTGGTGTAGAAAACTGTTGATTATGCTGCTTTGTGAAATGGAAGCCTCTTGATAAGAAATGTATCATAGCTGAAGCAGCATCACTTGATATTTGCCCTTGTAGAGCATGACCCTGTGGCCAGTGTTTTCAGTGAGATCAGAATGAAGAAAACTGGTGGGACAGTTAATCCGGAGATTATTTATATATTTCAGTGTGGGTTGTATTGAATATGCAAGTGATTCAGCACCGCATGCCAGTAGTGGATTCTTGCCTTGGTCTGGTGTACATACTTTCTGTTTTCCAAAGCCAGTCAATACAGTTTTAGCCAAAGCTTGCTGTTTATGGTGCATTTACAGGCAAGACTTCCAAGAACAACACAGGGGCTGTTAGGGCCTGAAACAATGCCATCTAACAAACCAGCTAAAAACTTGAGTTTTCTTGGAGGGTGTGTTAAACCATCTGTAAGTCCTGTAGATCTGGTGTAGGTGATTTTATAACTTAATCAGAGATATAAGAGAAAACTGTAGAAGACACCTCGTGGCCTTGAGTTTTCACAGAAATCTTTTTGATTTCACCACCGAAGGGTAGCTTTATGCTATTCTCACTGTGTCTTATCTAATGTGTTATTGATGCTATTGCATTTGCTTTCAAACACAGTCATTAGAACATTTAATTTGCAGCAGCTGTAATTTATATTCGTAATTTTGTCTAAGATCAATAAAGGAAACTGAAGAGATTTATAGTCCTAGTTTCAACTAAGATAAATTGAAACAGGCTCTATTTCCCTGAAAAGCTTTATTTAAACAGCATTTTAAAAGAACAAAATGAATTAGATGAGATATTTGCATGCAAGCATGGGTAAATAATCCCTTGTGTCTGGAAGAAATATTGTAAAGTGTGAACATGGTCAGCGTGTTCTTCTTTGAGATACAAATAAACTCCTGGGAAATGTTACCTTAGTGTAGGATCTAATGGGAGTCGAGTAACCATTTTAAAATGTTGACAGCAGCAGTCAATGAATATCCTCAGTACCTGTGGTATTAATACTTCATAATAAGACTGCAGCTGTGTGTTTTAAATACTGTCAACATCATTCTGAGAGTAGAAAACAAGACCCTGAAAGCACAGCTCTTTCTTATTTTACAGCAGTCCTTGAACATGGATTGCAGAAATGTGTTAACGATTTTTGAAAAGTGTATTCATTTATGAAATAGTCATGCTCCAAGCACATGCCTCATGCATACAGTAATTAGCTGAGGGATTATGCTGGGCAGAAGAAATATGAGCACAGTCAGGCCAGCTCAGGGCTGTAGAACTTCAAGATGGAGTTTTTTGGAGAGAAGGAAGAAATGCCTCATGAACCTTTCTCCTCTTGTAAAGCATCACGATAGGATACTGAGTCATGGACCAAAAGAGCTGGGGATAGGGAGATATCAGTACAGCTGGCCCAGGACAGAGCAAAGTTTAGCAGCTTGTGGGTGTGCTCAGCCCTTTCACTTTGAAGCCTTTCTTACACAGTGTCCTTGGGGAAGGGAGTATATTCTTTCTCCACCCCCTGTTAATTTGATTTATGCCTAAGCATCTGCTTTTTGCTAATAGACTGCTGGTTTTGCTGTATCAGGGTACATGTTACTCTGCGAGGTAACTAGACTTGAAATTTCTGCTGGTTCAGATATAACTCTTCTTCCTACTCTCATGTGGTCACATGAAAATGACAGATCTCATAGAGAAGAGAAAGATAGTTTGTACTTCTCTGGTATGAGGAAGAAAGTTTCATAATAAGACCTTGACCTCCCTCATTGGTAGTTGTTTTTATTGATAGTTTTTTTCAGCATTATGGTGTTTTGACTTGGAGGTTTGCCAGACTCCTGTACTCTTTCTGGGTTTCATTCATCTCAGAGCCTATGTCTTGAACTGCCAATTGTCTCGGAGTTCCTGGATTTGTGGTGTTCACGGACGCACATGAATGTTTTTGGTCTGTGACATGGTGAAAGGAAGGGCTTTACATAGCTGTACATAGCTCATCTTCCTCTGTCATTCTGCAAAGATGCATGTCCAACTGACGCATATTCTGCAGGTGTTTATCCCCATGGGGAGCATCCCAGGATGGAAATTGGTGTTTCTAATCTGTGCTATTATGTTGCTAAAGTGGGTAAGTGAAGAGAAAACCTCCCTATATTCTACACTTGTCATCTCCCATGAAGGCTACAAAGAAATCAAGTAGAACATGACCCATCTCTCTCTGTGTGCCACATTTCATGTGGAAGAGTCATCTTTGAATGCTGTCAAAGACATACTGTCCTGGAAGAGACACATTTTCTCCTTTTTGTTACTGTGGCAGGTTGTTTATATTGAATTAATTCAATATGTTTTTAGTAGTGCAGTGCTGCCATCTCTATAGCATCTTGTAAAAAACAATCTTTGCTGGAAGCAGTGAACCAGCACCCTCTGTCTAGTCATCACAGGGGTTGAATTTTAGCATTATGATCTTGGACTTGATGTGATTAACGCCTGAATTTCAACAAATTGCTATATGGGCCACAAGGCTGTAAACCCCATAATTATTTCTTATAACTACTATTAATAATAACTGTATACATGTTAAGACAACTACTAGATATGCTAAGAAGGGATTATGGTGCTAGGGCAAGAACAGAGACAGAGAAGTCTATGAAAGCAGACAGGCTGCCTTCTGAGGACCATCTCTTGCAAATGTATAACACAGAGGCAAATATGTTGAGGGGAAAAAAAAAAAGAAGAGAGACGAGGAGACATACTCAACATCACAGGGTGAATTTAATAGAAGAACTGAGTAGTAGCCTGTAATCCTGAACCACTGCTAGGCTTACATCATTATCCTGTTCATCCAAACAAAGCTATGGCATACTGAAGCCCCAGGTGTGTTGTTTATTGTCTGCAATCAGTTCAACTTGTCACTTCACCTACACTTTCTATTACCCAGTGTTTTCCTTAGAAGCTTCTAACAAAAGATTCAGGTGAAAGATTTCCTGAAAATGAATAGCTGTTTGTGAGTCAGTGCATGGTATTGGATTTCACTTGCTGTGGTTTTTGGAAGGGAGAAATTTAGAAGGAGCGATAGATAACACAGCCAGATTTAAATGACTGGTAGGTTAGTTTGAGGGCTTGTCAGTACCATGGTATCCTTGTATCCTGTTGTCAGCCTGCAAGACTCTGTCTTTGAGCTTGCAGGGCTACAGCCCACATGAAGGCAGAATGGTCTGTACTTTTGTCATCACTAATGAGACCAGGGGAGTCAATTTCCTTCCAGAACTTTATCTTTGTATATCCCTAGTATATATCCTCTTCTGCTGAATAAATGCTGTGTGGGAATGCAAGGATGGCCAACTTTTTAAACTGCAGTGGGAGAGATCTTCTGTTAAGGAGGGTTTACTTCTACTAAGGAAGACTTCTACTGAGCATCAACAGAGAAGCTTTTAAACCCCATCCCAGCACAATCAAAGCATTGGGAGTGTCTTCACTGTATTCCATCTCCAATTTTGAGGGTAGAGGGATACTTCCCTAAGATGTACTGTTTTTTTTCCTAACCATTTTCAGGGCTTTCACTGGTGACTACATGGCTGAACTGAACTTTGGAGTCCACTGCTTCAATTTGCTGAACATCAGTGTCAGGAGTCAGAGCTGCAGTCTGGAGATTGGCAATCCCCTGCTTTCATGTACCTTGCCAGTGTGGAGAGTGGGATAGAGAGAGTGGAGCTACATCTTCATGGCTTGGGTCCCTGGGGTGAACAAATGAAAGAAAGGGATGTTTAAGAAATGTGTGCCATTAAGCCAGCATTTCAAGTTGCTGAATAATAGGCAGCATTGTGAAGCTACTCAAGGGAGGAAGCTTCTGGTGGTAGCTCTCTCTGTGCCTCCCTGCTGTGAGTCATTGTGAACTCAAGTTCAGAGGAATTGATACCAAGGAAAAGCATTGAGATAATAACCTTGAAAAATCAGAAGAGAGAGGGGAAAAGAAAGAGAAAAAAAAAATATACACTGAGAGGAGCAGAATCCTGCCTCATCTTAAAACCATTCTCTAAATGAACTCCTGTGCTTCCCAGCTATATGCCTTTATCTAATCCACCATCTTCCAAGGGTGGAGAGACATGTGCTTTGAGGTTTAAGACATAACATATTGTGCCACACAGCCTCAGCCAGTGGTTGGTAAACTGCCAGTTTGCAACACAACTCATCAAGGCAATATAAATGTTTTTAAATCTTATGCTTGCAATTATAGGGAACAGCACTTTGTACTGCCTCAGGAGAAATAGAATGCTGTGATTTTCTTTCTCTATGCATGCAGGTCCCTAGTGTTAAGAACACTGATATCTATTCAAGCATGTTTTACCTTTCTAAGAGCCACAGACAATGCCACAATGTGGGGGAATTTTGTGGTATTTACTAGCTGCTGGGCCTTCTTTCCTTGGTGATAAACATATATTGTGTTATTAAGAGGGGCCCTTCAAGTTGCAGTTCTGATTTATATTCCCTTCTACTCTGTTGCATGTATTTATTGTTTGCTAAAGGCTGACAGCCCTGGAGACCTAAGCTCTTTATTTATCCACAGAGTGAAATTCCTCTCTCTGTAGAGGGGATGCCAAAGGCACTAATTGTCAGTGACACCATTTCACACCAAAAAAATATCCTTTCTCTATTTCCTAGTTAGAATAATTTTGCCATGTGAAGGACAACTTATGAAATGGAAGCTGATTTGGAGGATTTATTTGACAGAGGCAATGGGACTTCATCTTGAGAACCTAGGTGAGCCCAAGTGAAGGAAAGGGAAAGAATGGCAATGCTGTCAGATACGTGATTTTTTTTTTTTTTTTCCTTATGCTCTACCTTTGCTCTAAAGCCAAATACTCTTTTCAGAGCAATCTTGAGACTGTGCCATCAGAGGTGACCAATAACATTTATTTTGTCAGTAGGACATATATGCTAATGACAGTATCCCTGTGAGGTGAGCTCAGAGCAATTTAAAATAGGAGCTCTGGACATGCACACACCTCTACATTAGACATCATCAGAGCATAGGACTCAAATGTCAAAGTTTTTTGATAATTTTTTATAAATGTCAATCAGTTTAAAATTGTCTAATATATTCCAGCTGAACTCTTTTAGCTCTCTGCTTTCCTCAGATCTGTATGGATTATTAATAGGCATAGCTGGTATCTGCTGATCTAGAGATAACATATCTTCTGTCTTGAAACAGTCAAACATGTTGGTGATCCTATTTTAATTATTTTAGGAACATAAAGAAAGAGAAGGAGGGAGATCTTCTTAGAGAAAAATACTTTTCTAACCTTGCTTGTTGGTTTTAATGTGTTCTTAACATATGATTCTATTACAATTTGCAAAATACCTTCCAAAAGCAGAATTCACAGAAGCTACCAACTAGTTACAAACAACCTATAAAGAGTAATATTGAAAGGCAGTTTTATTTACTCATTTCCTTCTGTAAATTGAAGGCGATGCTAGAGGGAAAACCAGAATTTAACAGAAAGCTGAATTTTCATCTTCTCTTTTACATTCCTTTAACAACCACTTAAGTAGGCAGCATCCTCCAGCCTTACTCATCTCTGAAATCCCAGAGAACAGGAAGATCCTATTTAATCTGAGAAAGGATAGTAGCTTTGGCCCAGTATTTATTCTGCTATATTGTTTTACAGGGATAGCTACAGGGCATCTACTCAAGAAACCTGAAAAGAAGATTTATTTTAATTACATCAATTTATGTTTATTGAAAAGCCTCCTCAATAACTAACCCTGGTTTTGAATTGTTTTGTATCTCTTCATAATGTACTCAGACAATGTTTATTTAATTTAATTGACAGTGAGGGTGAATTTATAGGACTGTAATTCACACTTCTGTGAAAGGAAAAAACCAAGGTGGAACTATATTATTGGCTGTAAAAATGAAGTGGGGAAATGAATCAGAGCAAACTGTATATTCAATTTTAATAGTTTCCCTCGTCAGCATTTCTTAAGGGGGTTTCTTTTGCAATTACTGTAGGGAACCTGAAGCTGCCCATTGTGAAAAGTTGCCAGACAACACTGAAATAAATTCAAATGCTAGAGGAGATTTTAACACTGTAGTTTATTCACTTCCTTCTCTCTTTGATATCACTTTTTATGGAATAAAAAATTACCAAGTTTTCAAAAGATCTCCAGATCTCCATTCTTTCTCTCTTCTTTTTTTTTCATTTTTTAATTAGAACCTTTTCTTCAACATTTCAGCACAGGTTGTGGCTTTGGAATGAATATTCAGACCACTTGTGGTTCCTGAAGTGCCTGTCTGGTTTACAACTAAGCAAAGTGCCTCCAGCTGAGCTGTTAATAATTCTTGCTTAGCTTTTCTATGCTTTGTTCTATAGAAAATAAAGTCTTATAACTCAATCCAAGAGAAAACAAACAAACAAACTGGTGTGCCACTTATATCCTAACAAGTCTACAGGTCCAGATGGTATTCATCCTAGGGTGCTTAGGGAGCTAGCATAAGAGCTGTCTAGGCCGCTCTCCATTACTTATCACTGGTCCTGGCTAACTGGGGAGGTCCCTGATGACTGGAGGTTGGCCAACGTGACACCCATCCACAAGAAGGGCTGGAGGAGGATCCAGAAAACTATAGGACTGTCAGCCTGACCTCGGTGGCTGGCAAGGTTATGGAGCAGATCATACTGAGTGCCATCAATTGGCATGTACAGGACAACCAGGGGCTCAGGCCCAGCCAGAACGGGTTTAGAAAAGGAAGGCCCTGCCTAACCCTTTTGATTTCATTCCATGACTGGGTGACCTGTCTGGTAGATGACGGGAAGGTTGTTGATGTGGTCTGCCTAGACTTCAGCAAAGCCTTTGACAAAGTCTCCTACAGCATCGTTCTGGAATAGCTGGCAGCCCATGGCTTGTACAGGTACACCCTTCGCTGGGTTAAAAACTGGCTGGACAACCAGTCACAGAGAGTGGTTGTGAATGATACCACATCCAGTTGATGTCCGGTGACCAGTGGTGTCCCCCAGGGATCAGCACTGGGCCCAGTTCTATTCAATATCTTTATTGATGATCTGGATGAGGGGATCGAGTCTACCCTTAGTAAGTTTGCAGATGACACTAAGTTGGGGGTGAGTGTTGATCTGCTGAAGGGTTGGGAGATGCTGCAGAGGGACCCGGACTGGCTGAGTCGATGGGCTGAAGCCAATAATAATGTTTAACAAGGCCAAGTGTAGGGTCCTACACTTTGGCCACAGTAACCTCCTGCAATGCTACAGATGGGAGGATGAGTGGCTGGAGAGCGGCCCGGCAGAGCGGGACCTGGGAATACTGGTTGATTACCAGCTGAGCATGAGCCAGCAGTGTGCCCAGGTGGCACAGAAGGCCAATAGCATCTTGGCTTGTCTCAGGAACAGTGTGGCCAGCAGGTCACAATTCTTCCCCTGTACTCGGCACTGGTGAGTCCTCACCTGGAGTACTGTGTGCAGTTCTGGGCCCCTCACTTCCAGAAGGATATTGAGGTGCTTGAGCGGGTCCAGAGGAGAGCAACGAGGCTGGGGAAGGGACTGGAGGGAAAGTCTTATGAGGAGAGGCTGAGGGAGCTGGGGTTGTTCAGCTTGGAGAAGAGGAGACTCAGGGGGGACCTCATCACTCTCTACAACTATCTGAAGGGAAGGTGTAGTCAGGTGGGGGTCGGGCTCTTCTCCCAGGCAATTAGCACCAGGATGAGAGGGCATGGCCTGAAGCTGCTCCAGGGGAAGTTTAGGTTGGATCTTAGGAAGGACTTCCCCATGGAAAGGGTGATTAGACACTGGAATGGACTGCCTAGGGAGGTGGTGGAGTCACCATCCCTGGAGGTGTTTAAGGAAAGATTGTATGTGGCGCTTAGTGACATGGTCTAGTTGATGTCATGGTCATAGGCTGGACTTGATGATCTTGGAAGTTTATTCCAGCCTCAGAAATTCTGTGTGATTCTGTGAACAAACAAACAAAACCTAAGTGAACAAAAAATCCTATCACACCCCACCATCCTTCTTATTTTAGGAGGCTTTGATGTGCGAAGGTGGTGAGTTCAAATAACAAGGGAAGACTGGTTTTGTCAGACCCTGCATCGCAGACTACCTCTGAGAGGCCTTATAAGGCTGAAATCACAGCTGCCTCTTTCCTCTAAAGGGCAGCAGTTGTCTTCTCACCGCTTTCTTGCTGGTGGACTCCCATGAGCCAGGAGGAAACTGGCTTCTGCAGGCTTCCTTCACAGAAGCAGCCACACTTACCTTTCGGTGAGTTCATCCCAAGGTGTGCATCACATGCATGGGATTGGCAGGGGGTTGAATGGGACATCTTCCTCCTGCTCTGTCCTTGTGGGATGCAAAGGCCCTGCCACAACTTCAGGTGTGGAAAATTGCCCCAAAACCATAATCTGCAGAAGCTCAGTGAGCAAGAGACAATGTGTTAACCATTGACTTGTTTCTGTTAAATGCTTTCAGATTGAGACACTATTTTGAACTCCATGCTTTCATGGACTGCATAGTGAATAGTTAAACCTGAGATATAAGAGTTTCAAAGTGGACCTGATCTTTACTAGGAATGAGCAACCAACTACAAGAAATTCATAGCAGTTTGTGGACTTTGGGGAGGGAAGAAGGCAGCAGAAGGTGTTTCTATGGGGCAGTGAATTAAAGAATAAAGTGGGAACTGTCCACACAACCTACCTGCTCATGGGGAAACAGTCTGTATTTAAGTTCATGTTTTTAAGAAATTGCTCTTTTGCAAGTTGAGTATAACACCTTTGAGATGAAAAGATTTCTTCCTGTCCTACAATAAATAAAGTATGATGCTAAGGATTAATAAATGGAGTTTATTTGTCCAGACAGTCACCCTTCAGTATGGAAATCAAAGACACCAATGAACTTTGGCCTCTCTGTGTGAAGCTTTTGCAGTGCAGTGATTATTATCAGATCTCAATAACTTCCAGTAATGTGTAAGTAGCATCAACAACAGCTATCACACAATTTCATTGGGCTTTCAGATAAGTATCTAGAAGCAGAACCAGGTTTTAGAGGTATAAAGAATGCAATTACCATTTTAATATCTCTGCACAGGCAACAGGAAGATTAATTTTTGTAGGTCTATTTTTGTGATTTTTTTTTTTCACAGGTTGGGAGAGATATGCAAAAAGAAGGCAACAATACACTAGAAATAAATTAAGTGCTGCTGAAAGCTAATTAAAGGAGCACAACTAGATAGCAGAATTGCTGGAAAAATTTAAATCTCTTGTACTTTAAAATCATGCTGTACTTCTGGTTTGGTTTCCAAAAAGACAGAGGAGAAATTTTGATGTTATTCATTCTTGTTTCTTAATGAAGTCTAAAGCAGCATTTTCAAAGCAAGACTATGTCTCAGAAGTCCAGAGAATAGAATTTTTTTTTTTCTTCCCATTTAGGCTGTATTCATTGTTATAACACTCATGGGTGTATTTATTTTTATATGTCAATTCCTGTATTCTAATACATGGATATAGTGTGGTTTATAGTTTAATTTCCAGCTCATTCACTGTTTTCTGACAAGGCTTTTAGAGTTGGTCCAATAGAAAATGAACTCAGTTTCTAAATGGTGTGGATACGTGACTATTGTACTGAGATCCAGTTTAAGAAAAGAGGTATAAAGTGGCAAATCTATCAGAGATCTGGGCTTATTCTGGGGAAAAGCAGTAATGTTTTGGCACAGAATCAGCAGGAGATTTGCTGCAAGCGGCTGGTGACCTTCTCTTTTCCTTTAAAACCTGATCTGAGCCGAGCATTTGTAGCTGTGCTATGTCTGGGGGGTAGAGGGAGGAATGATGTATCATACACAGTCTGCACAGCAGTGTGCAGCATCATGTCAAAATCAAGATGGACTTGATAACTCTAATTAGTATTGTCTCCCTATAGCATGCTGCCAGGGATATTGCTAAGATGCTTTGTGGGTCATCAAGGTGGCAAAACAGCAAATGGCAGTTGGCAAGAAGAATAGAAACAAACCCTTTAAAGGGTACATTCCCCATTTTTTCTCTGTCTCTATCATTAGAGATATTGAGCTTATATTTTAGGCTGGAGATAAAGTATGGAAAATGCAAGAGTTTTAAATCTTGCTACAAATTAATCTATTCACCAGGCAGAAAGTTTTAAAGTGGTTCAGGCTTGAAGTGTCATAGTGATCTCTGCAAGCAAGAACAAAGTCACAGCGGCTGTGC
Source organism: Ceryle rudis (assembly GCA_033439905.1). Lineage (NCBI taxonomy): Eukaryota > Metazoa > Chordata > Aves > Coraciiformes > Cerylidae > Ceryle > Ceryle rudis. The sequence continues at coordinate 56,045 of JAAGNO010029285.1, forward strand.
TGTCACATACAGCCCATCACGCCTCTGACAGTTCACTGCAATAGGAACAGATAGGTGACAAATTTTAATGACCCATTAATATAACTGGCTACATTTATACAGATGCTAGGAACATTGATGTCTCCAGCAGCATATTCCTGAGGTGTCTGGGGTTTTGTGCCAAAGGTGTTGAGACTGTTGCAGGTATTGCATGTTATTTTCTGATTTTGGGGATGTGAGGTTAGAGGGAAGAGGAAGGATGCAAAATAAATATACTCAGAGATCTATAGAATATTCAGCTCTGTTTATCTAAATTGGACTTTTCTAGGGGTAATATAAAAGCCATAAACTTCTTACCACAGTAACCTTAAAACTGTAAAGTCATGCAGCTGAATGAGGTCCTTTAATTACATCTGTATGCAAAATAGTATGTGTTTTTAAACCACACTTCACTCTCTCTGAGGAGCTAGATTTATGACCACTCCATTGGTATCTGTTTTAATGACAAAAGTATGATTTAATGACATAAAATTAATTTTAGCTAGCAGGAGAAAGTAAGGGTTTTTTTCCTCTATTTTCCTTTTAGTGAATAGGATAGCATCAGGTTCCTTTTTACGAGTAATCATCACCCATGATTTGAAAGATAGTATTTCTTGACATCCTTTACCTGATCTTGCTTTTTCTGTAAATATCAATATAAAAGGCTTAAGAAGAAAACTGTTTCAACACCCTCCTTCCCAAAATAAAGTGGGAAAAGAAGGGGTATTTTTTTCCGAAAGTATTACCAATGACACTTCAGAAACATTTCTTTTAAAAGCATGTATCTGAATTTCCCAGGAGTTTATTCCAGAGCATTTGTGTCCAGGGGTTGAGACCTCCTCTTAGTGCCACAGAGAGTTCAGAATTACAAAACACAACATTTCTGAGAAGTTTTAAGGCCCTGGTTACTTGCCCACCCATGACTGTGTCAGCAAGGAGCTCGTTTACAGTCTAACCACCAGGATGACTTCTGTGGGATGCTTTCTTCATGAAACGTCCTATCTCTGCAGAGATAAGTCTGCCTGTGTGTTATCATCCTGCCTCGACTTTTTAAAGTGTTACCTCTGCTGTCTCATAGCGATTTCATCTTTCTGCTGGTGCTGTTGACGAGCAGCCTTCTGCACAACACTGCTTCTCCATAAATCTTTTTAGGACTCAGTTTAGTGATCAGTAACAGCTCTCTAGCAGGGATGACCACCACTGGCTCCTTGTGGAGTCCATGTTTACCTCGTGCTATGGGCATAAGAGCTGCTACAATGCTGAAAGGCAGGGAGGGCCTAGCAAGAACCAGAGACTTTGGTGTGAATTTCATTAAGTTCTTTGCTAGCCCTCCTTGTCAGGTGGAAAAATAGAAATAATACCATCCTCCTGCTGTGCAGAGCTTTTCTGATGACTCTTCCTTTCAGAAAGTATTTAAATTTTACTTGTATTAATACAATTAGCTAAAGTGGGTAGACAAAAGCTGATGGATATTCCTTGCACAAATAGAATTATGTGTTTTGGTGATACTAAGCACTCAGCAGCTCATTCCAGTCACTTGCATAAAATAAAAAGAACTGGTCTTAAATGATTACACCACAGCTAGAAAAACAGGTACTGGATATGCTCAGGAAGTCTTTATTTAAAAATGAAATAAAATTAGGAAAGCTATAAATACAAGAGAAGTATGTCAGTAACTTCTGTTTAATTTAAATAGACTTTTGAAATCCTTCCCATTGCTGCTACTGGGGGTTTTCATCGTGACATGGCTCAGCACTGTAGATACTGGGGATTTCCAGTTGACAACTGCCCTGTGGGGATTTCAACATCCTCTCCATCTTCCTACCCTATGGTATGAGACTGTGGTACAGATAGAGCTGGTGGGAGCTGCAGCTGAGATGCCAGAAGTGCTCTGCTATGAAAGTATGCATAGTGGGATCATGACTGTATAGCCCTCCATCTACTCTGCCCATATGCTTTTAAGATGCATTTGCTGCCGTCGTATTTGTGAATCAAGTTGATGGTATTTATAGGGCAGTGGCTCACCAGCTACTGTCTGAAGCAGGAGCTGAAGGTAAGCATGTGGTAGTATGCAACTCTAAATTTATTATCCATTTGGAAAGGGGATAGACTGATAGAAAGAGGAAGGGCTTTCCTCTCAGAGGAAAAGATTTTGTGGGTTGTTTTTTTTTTTTGACAGATGAGGACCAGAAGGAAAGGAATGGATCCTTCTGTTCCAGGTGTGTTTCCTTGTGGAAGTGTTGGCATTCAACAGAAAAGTCACAGTTTTATGCCAAAGCTCAGTACTTTCTTCCATTTGTTTTTATTGACTCAAAACAATAGCTATAGAGCAAAAATACCTTTTGTAGAAATGTGTCTTTGGATATCATCCTACAGGAGACATAAGAGATACAAATAAAAAATTCTCTGTGTTTTATTTTTTAACTTCATAGGAGGTTATATGTTAAAGTAAGCTTTGACTACTACTAAACCAGAAAATGTTTTCATTAAAAGCAAAAAAAAATAGAAGAGTCAATAACATGCTTAGAAAACTCTTCTGGAATCAAAACCTACTTTCTTTCTGACTGTTTCTGTGGGCCCTTTTCCAGTCCATGTCCTCTGGACATTTCAGCAGAGAGTGAGGCTGGAGAAGAGCAGTTTATGCTTGGGGCTTGCCTTGCATAGTGCTGTACTGGAAATACCATGTGAGTGAGGCTCGCCAGGTTCATCGCTGGGCTAATCAGAAGAGAAAAGGGCCATGCAGAAGAGATAAATAAGCGTGTCAGAGCAAATTTTGACAGTTATGCCAAAGTAATTTGAATAAAACAAACATTTGATGTCCACAAAGCTGGACTTGATATCCCAGTGGGAACAGGTTTTCCCATTATGTTAATGAAATATTTTTTTTTACCCAAAGTTGGGCAGAAATAACACAAAATGGCTTTTTGATGGACTCGTATGCATGCTTCTGAACTGAGAGGGAATGCAAAGATCTAGCCAGACAAAATCCTGAAGAACATACTGAACACCATACTGTGACTCCTGTTCCTTGCTTACTTTTTTATTACTTAGGTATGGGTTTGTGTGGAAAAGCTTAATTTCTTGAAGAGTTATTCCAAATGCTTACTCAAGTCACAATCCATAATAAACACAATTTATAAATAAGGGGCAAATCTTCACATGATGCAATGGATTTTACTGGGTTTAACATGTGAAAGTTCTGTCTCACGTAGATATAAATACTACTAATAACTTGTGGGGAAGGTCAACAAAAAGGAGGAAAAGTACATTTTTAATTTACACACTTATGTAGCTTGTGGCGGGTGTTGAAACTATGTCAGTTTTGACTGATGAAGGGAAAACACAAAAGATAGGGGAAGATGTCTGGCTTGATCAGTTTTAAGTCATGCACTTGAAAATGATACAATGTGAACTGCAGAGACTTAACGTAGAGAATTTTATACTTCAGCAAGAATGCTCCTACCCCTGCTGATTAGCTGACATTTGTGGTCAATTATTTCCCAAAGGCAATGGCAGTTTTATAATTAGGCCCTCAGTTAGCAATGCCTTTCTGCTCATGCCTCATCCCATACAGATTTGCAGTGTGGAGGTTTTTCAGTTGTGGGTGTGATATTTGACATGCATTGACCAGAAGTAAGTGGAGTAAAGGAGGAACTGGGATTAGTCCAAGTGTGTTTGTTTAGCACTGAGAATCTTTGAATCAAGCTTCCACTTCAGTACATTCTTCAGGGTCATGAAGTGTTCATTAGATGAATGGGAATATGTATATTTGCAGGAAGACCTTTGTCACCCTGGGATAAAGCATGTCTGTGTTGCCTGGGGACACAACAAGCATTGGCCTCACGCCTCCTAGCTCTCCCACTGTGCTGAGTGCTTGCAGGGAGCAGTGAGAAGTGCTAGCCAAGACATGCTCTTCTCATCAGTCAATAGTTTCATAATTTCAGATATTTTCCTGATAGCAAATGACTTGTGTGGACTGAAACCTTGCTTTCCAGTGCCACAAAGCAGAAATGTGTCAGGAGGTCTTAAGTGCAGGGTGCCTGGCACTGTGGTGCTCCTCACTGCCATGGAGAGTCAGTAGTGGCAATGTAACATGGAGTTCATCAAGATGACTTTTCCTTCTGGTTGTCCTTACAAATGCTGTTTTCTGCCAGGGTCCTATTCTCAGTATCTTCTTCAATGAAAATGTGAAAGGCTCAGTGAAGTTTTCTCCAGGATCTTTCTTACTCTACCCTAATAATACTTTTTCCCCTGGCTAGGGCATGCCCTTCACACATAGTGGGAGACTGGTTGCAGAGAAGCTGCTTGGACTTTACTTGCCAACATCAGAGGTAGGGTCTTAAATGCATTATCAGACAGTGACACTCGGTGAAGTTCATGATAAGCAGGAAAAAATAAAAGGGAAATAATGAATGATTGCCGTTGTTTCATACCATACTAGATTTTCAGAAAGGCTTAAACAAAATGCCTTTTTAATTTTTAATTATCAATAATTAAAATTAAATTAATATGATTTAATTAATCAATAATCACAACTTTGTCAAGTTATGGCAAAATTATGAACATGCAGAGCTAAAGTACTGGAGCTTTTTTCTACATCTGCATGCATAGATATACATACGCACATACGTATATAAGTGTATTTGTGCACATGCACAGAAATATATAGATATATGTGCATGTGCTTGTGTGGAGATACATATACACATATGTACGTTCATGTGTACACCCAAGAAAATAATCTTTCATAGCCTTTCTCTTGTTTAACAATAATAATGAAATACTGGCAATCAATAATCTAAATCCTCAAACGTGTTGAAGAAAGGTAGATTTTAATGGTGTTAAATGAACCACTTAGTACAGAGGGCCTCTCACCTTCAGTGGCACATTCTCAAAATAAAATCCAGTGTTCAGATACAATAATAAAAAGAAGAAAAACAATATTACCTTTTTAAAGAGAATATAAAAATCCAATTAAGTTCTGAATTTTAATTTGCTTGCAAGCATGGGTTTGTTGCTCTGTGAAAAGAATGAAAATGGAAATGACATTTCTGTGTGTTATCTACATAATCCAGAGGCTAGAATATCCTGTCATGCTTATTTTGTCTAGTGATGATAAAACTAAACAGTTTTAACTGAATTTCCTGTAAATGGGCAAATAATCAAAAATTAACATCTTTATATTCTGATCTTTCATTAATTTATGTATAAATGGTGTTATAAAGAGCTTAGCTTTTACAAAAGAGAATGAATTTTGCCTGGCATGTGACAGCAGCAATGGGCTGTAGCACATGAAGTGTGGGTGGAAGAAAGCTGGAGCGGTCACTCACTTCTGAACTCTGAATTCAAGAAAAGATAAGAAGGGATGCTTTGCAATCAAGCAGTCTATATGGCACCAGCCATTGATATGCAGATGCAGACCTCTGTGCCCAAGTGACACTACCATCTCCTAGCCCCTTTTGTCCCTAAGTGCAGCGGATCAGTCATGACTATTTGCTAAATCCTGTGTTTTACATGAATTAGTAGCACATATTGAAAGGTGGTGTCCTGGGCCTGCTGGAGGGACCTGGCATGGTAGGAGACTGCACAAAGGAATTTGCTTCTGTTCCAGCCATGGCTGGGACAATAATCTCAGTGCAGTAAATTCTGCTTCTTATTGCCACTGGCTGTTCCTGCCTTTCCTTCTTCCCTTAGATTTGTTTATTTGGACTAAACAACATAGAAAAACATCTATACCTGGACTCTAAGTGTCAAAATCGGCAATTTCATTTTTTCTACATGAGGCATGGGTGGGCGAAAAACCACCAGCCTTGTCTAGCAAAGAGAATGTCCTAGAGATGAAGCAGTAGCAAAATATACCTCAATCCCACCATGCCTCTGCAGCCTGGTATTGTCTAGCCATGCTACACCCTGTATCCATGCTCTTGACTTCCAAGGAGCATTGCCTCTTGCAAAACAGCACAACTTCAGATATTGAGAGTTCAGAGGATTGAGGCAGTCTTGTTTCTATTTGGCTATTAAGTACATTGTTAGGGAAACATCTTTGACCGAATTGGTAAGTGGGTAGCAAAGAATACATCTATGCAAGATACCTGCAGTATATCTAGGCTGGTGTAAGTCAGGTTACTCTGACACAGTAATTTTTTGTAGGATTTATAAAAATAATTTAAAACAGACAAAAGTCAGAATGTCCAAACCCGCATTATTTTAACAGACCTTTGTGCCTAATGATGGGATTAAGGATTCAGACAAAGGCGTCTGTTGGGTATTGAGCAAGACTGGAAATTCTTGGTCTCTTATTTTTTAAATGCCAGTCTCTGTAATGGTGGGTGCCCAGTCTGAAGATTATCCAGCCACCCAGTGTCTGGGAAATCTGCTCTTTCTGAAGCAGAGAGGTTGTTTACACAGCCTTCAGGTTTTTATATTAGACCCAGAAAAAATTACTAAATTGTTCATGTGACAAAATTGTACAGAAAACAGGGCTGTAAAACTACCAGAACCACCCGTTGACAGGAAGTGGCTTTATCTGGTTTTCCAGTTTTTTATAAGCTATATGTACTGCTCCTGGCCTTTAATCTTACTACAGATTTTGACACCTCTGAACTATTCATTGCATTGCAGCACTACAGCAGAGATGGGAAGGGCATTACCTGAGCTCATATTCTTCTGCACATCACAAAGTTCTGCTCTCTGTTGTGCATTTCTCCAGGTTCAGAAGTGTGGCAACTTTTATGTCTGTTTGTGTCCCATAAAGCAATTAAAGGACAGTCAGGTATGTTTCAGATAGAAGTAAAAATTAATCTTGCCTTCATTTTTTCTGTATCCAGGATTTTTTTTTTATTATTATTTATATTGTCACTAATGTTTTCCTACAGCATGTCTCTTTTTCGAGGTCATGTTGCCTGTGAAAATGAAAAGAAATAACTGTAAGCGTTTGCAGAGATATAATACAAAACAGGTTTAACATGACAAAGCTAACACTGTATGATTTTAACCTTGTTTCATTTAAAGCCTCAAAAAAATTCTCAGGGCCTCATCTCAGTTTCTCACAGGCAATTTGTTAGGCAAGAAACATCACCTTCAGTGTCTTATGTGAAACCACCAGGTTTCGTTCAGCCCTTTCATATTAACCTCCTTCATGTCTCTTCAGAGGCTGCCCAGTCTCTGTCTCAAGGCAGCATTTGAAACTTCGCCATGCATGTTCATAAATATACTATAAATGTGTTTTGATTTTCATAAAAATAAAAGTATGAAACGTCTGAAAACTGTGACGATACAGATACTGTTTCCCCCAGTACTTCAGCGTTGTTATTTCCTGTGCACACTCTTGTCCCTGAGAGCAATCCATTGCAACAAACCCCAACTGGAGAAGTCAGTAAGCAAAGCCGCTTTGCAAGCATGTCCCTGCTGTTTGTGCTGCTGGAATTTAAGGACATGCCCTTGTTTTAAAAGCCAAACACTAAACTCAGTAAGCAAAAGATTAAGCAGTGCTAGTGCTTTTTGATACTGCTAAAAAAAAATTAATTCATTGCATATGAGTTATTTGTGTTTGAATATTGAATCCCAAAAGGGTGGTAGCTATTTTTTGGTAATTCTGTGGAGAATGGAGTAAATGGTTATGAATAGCAGAGTGGTAGAACAGGATTGATTAATAAGGTCCATTCTATTTAAACCACCTCAGTTTGCCAAAAAGTCTTGTGGCAGGACTAGTCCGTGTACCCTGTTCCTTTTAAACCCTAACTTGAATACTGCACAGAAACAAGAAGGTCAGGTTTTCAGAAGAGTTGTTTTCTGTGTACAGCCTCACATACTGTTTTTGCCAGAGAGATTACAAGTCCCTCTCCACTGTTTGTGACACAGTTAGTACAAATGGCATCTCATCCTGAGCACTTGCTCTGCAATCTTAACAGTCCTTTCTAAGAACGAGCTCCAATAGTTCACTGAAATTGCGTTTAATCTGCAACCCCCCCACGGAGTTTTATGAATGCAATTAATGTCTGCAGGTCAGGACAGAAATGCGAAGGACTCTATGCTGTATTGACTTAATATATCACAATGGCTCTGTCTAGGCCTGGATGGGCTATTATTTATCCAAGAGGTTTGGTGCACCCTACAGTTGCCCAGTGCATCTTTTGGTACTCCTGCAGGAAGGACAGGCTTGCAATGTGAGTGCTAGAACAAAAACCAGGAGACTGACCCCAGCTAACAGTACTAGAAATTGTGGCTCAATTTCTCCATAAGCCTTTGTGAGTGTGTGGTTATAAAAGCCGTACAGGATCTCTGTAGGGAAAACCAGCTCATGGAGAGTGGCTGGCTGTTCATTTGCTGGTCCTGGCTTGCCCATTCCTTGCTAGCTTCTGGATCCCCATCACTGCCCATAGGGAGAGATGTTTCTATTGCTTGTCTATACTTATAGATGCCACACAGAATGAAAGACCCCAGGATGAGGCAGACCTACTAGTATCTCAGTCCACCTGCTGGTACAGGCCCAGGCTAGTTGTCTGGGATCTCTTTATAATAGTCAAGTGCCTTTGATGTGCTTTATTCTGACCTCAGACCCTTGAGACCTGCAGCTGAGATGTTCATTTCACTGCTGGTGAAGCCATTTCACTGTCACGGGTTTTGATTTCATACTGGGCCGTAAGTGCTGGGCACTTCATGAATTGTGATTATTTTCGATCAATGAAGCCTGATTTCAATCACGTATTTTCCTGATTTTATACAATGAACACTAAAGCAAATAGATAAGCAGATCTATGTTTTATCTGGCAGAATCTCCCAAGTGCCTGAGGCAGTTTCAGGTCCAGTGGCTGAAATTAAGCTGAACTGAGCACTGTTGAAAGGCAGAGTAGGCAGGGAACAGCATCCCTTCTGAAGTCTGGGCAGTGCAACTGGCTGTGCAAGTAGAAATCCTTTGAAATAATTTATTTTGAAATCTCCATCATCTGAGTTATCTGTTCTTTTAACCTTTCTATCCATTCATTAACACTGGAGTTTCAGTGTCCCAGTACATCATTCCAGCTCCTGTGTCAGATTTTAAATATCAGCTTCTGAGTTCTGCTATTTCTTTTTTAGAAATGAAACAGGGATTAGATTTATGTAAACTGCAATGTGTTCATATATAGTACAAGAACAAGAAAAATAAGAGAGGTTCATTTCATGCATTGTCTTTTACAAATGACTTGTGTCTAATCACAGTGCTGCTTTTGAGATGAAAATATAGAGGTAACTGAAATACTGACACAGCTGCACTTCAAAGAAAAATGAAGCAATGAGGTCTTTGGTGGTGTTCAGGTTTGCACCATTTCAAGACTAAATGCTATAAATATCTGTTTATATGGAGATGAAATGTGATTACAGAAGCAATCTTTTCCATTTAAGTATATGCTCTTTTTAAAGTGCCACTTTAATGTATTTCCACTTTAATTAAACCATTTTAGTATCTAAGCAGAACTTGTGGAATTTAATTCATGTAACTCCATGATATGAAAATACCTAAAATTGTAACATCCAACCTAACAATGTGCTCCTTCAATCCTAGCATTAAGCTCACCTGTCTCAGAGCTCAGCACATCCCTAGGTGAGTGCAAGCTGACCGTTTTATCTTTGGAGAAGAACCCTTATTTTTCCTTACTAAATACAGACTAAGAGAGACAGGCTTCCCACAGAAGTTGTGATCAGAAGTGGATGCGTCAGCTGTTGTCTCCAAACTCACACGGTTGTAATCACAACTGCTTGTATGTGCCAGAAGAAACTGGAATATTTACAGCTTTTCAGTGCAGCTGGGAGGAAACAATTACAAGTGAAATACAAACATGCAGTCACATACGCAAATATATTGGAAAACCACAAATATGTGCACAGACACACATGTTCACATTCATAGATAAACAGGATGCCAATGGGAACAAGCAGGAAATGTGTTTGTGAGTAGAAAACATTACCAAAGAGGCAGAATATAAAACCGTATAGAAGCAGAGAACAAGGCAAGTGTTTGAAGAGCAGAAGTCATGGTAGCAGCATTTGTGTTCCAGGCCTGAGGACAAGTGTATAAAGCTGAGCCCACTCAAACAGTTCTGGTTCTGGGCTGGAAGGAAGCTGTATGTACCTTGTGTGCCTTGCATTCTTTTTCACTGAGACAGATAAAGTCAGGAAGAAGGTTTTGTGTTGATGAAGAAAAACACAGTATTTGTGGGGTCTAATAGGAACAAGTTACTCAGAAACACTGTTTTGTTCAATTAAATTGATGCTGCAAGCAGGATGAATTTGTCTAAATGGAGACATAATTCTGCCTTCTAAGAGTATGATTAGGTGTGGGGGTGATCTCTAGGTTTTATGACTCCCTGCCACCATCCTTTCTGCAAGTTCATATCATCGCCGTCTCTCTTCTTGTTCCTGAAATTGCAGTATCCACTGCATCCTCACTTGACCTGACCAAGTCACGTTCCTTCATGAGCACAGTAAATACCTGCATTTCTTCTGACAATGCAAATAGTCTGAATTGGTTAGATTTATTCCTGAGAGGCTTTCTTTGTCTATATGCTTCTTGTGAAAGGAGTAACCTGTGTATCTCTGATTTACACACAGTTCCAGCTGAACAGCACCAGCCTTACAGCAGAAGGATTGAAAGAACAATGAAAAAAATTCATTTAATTTACCTTGAAGGATAGTTCATTTTTCAAATAGAGACAATTTGAAAAGCACAGAGCACTATGCCAATATCTTAGTTGCTCTCAAAAATAAAATTAAGTCTTTCTTGGTAGGTAAATAAATGTCAATGTTATATACCTTTGCATCCAGCAGCAGTTCTGCAGATAATTTTGTCGTAAGTGATATGCTGCTATATTGCTTTATTATGAGCATTGAAGCATTAAACACTCGGGTCTAGGCCAGACTTGGCCTAACACCAAAGTGGTCATTTGCCATGTACCGAGCAGGCTGACCAGCACACAACAATAATCAGAGCTGGCACAGAGCTTAAACATTGATGTCCACTGGTGGCCTGAATGCAGTTCAGAATATTGTGGACCACAA